>LGUA01000496.1:0-15836 GCA_001660665.1 Emergomyces africanus | reverse complement strand
CCAGCCCTACAACAACTTCAAAATCCTCGATGCGGCATTGCTGAGGGCCAGGGGGGCAAACATATTTCCAGTCTCAGGAGGGACATTAAGCGTGGAGTGGGGTATACTGTGTTGAGTATTATCGGAAAAGGAAAAAAATAGGCTTGGTCGTGACGATTTCATGGTGTGATATAGATAGCTCAGCCAACTTTGGACGTGAACATGGCAAATAAAACAAAATTGGACAAAGGAATAAAATATGAGCACAATATATAGTAGGGGCGAACATATGTTGTTAACCAGGGGTCTGTGCAATTGTGGCCTGTATGCAGATGTAAGGTAACTTCTCAGATGGGTATATCCTGCCTGCTGTAGATACAAATACATATGGGTTTTTGCTGTAGGCACGCGTGGGCATGCGACAGAGCTTAAAGCCGTCGTATGACTGGGAAAGCTTCAAGTTTAAGCACAGAAATAGGCTGCCGCAGTGAAATGCCTATACAGTGCCGAAATCCAAGGGGGCCTCTAGTCTCCTTTCGAACGCCTAGATAAAATGTAAATGGAGAGGAAAATATATGGTGGGACTGGGAGAGATGATATGTAACCAGCTCTGTTCCGAAAGGTGCTAGTCAATTACTTTGGCCGGGGTACACAAAATATAGGCGTGAGATAATCGAAGCCGACTGCAATTAAATGAGCGTCATGATATATGATCGTGACGGATGTAAACGCTGAAATGTGGCGCATCGCTGGGATTCGATAACCCGATTGAATTTCCTTAGTAGTACACCAGGCTTGGCAAGTTATTGCGACATTGACGCATGCAAAGCTGCAAATGATAAAGGACTCGTATAATATAAAGAGGTTCAGGTAGGGCCGGCTTCAAGCTGCCGTGGCGTTGGTTCATTAGGGGTGGTGGATGCGGGTTGTTCAGTTGCGTTCTGGTTGCTCCTACCTGGAAGCCGGAATCGAGAAAAGGTTGAAGACGGAAACTGAATGGAAGTGAGCCGTGAACTCCATGACGCTGGGCCATTAGGATTAGTCGCAGTATTTGAAGGGTTAGATTGCCCCGTTCGTGGGCTAGGCGAGTCGTACACAGGCCTTGGGAAGCCGGGATAACGTTCATCTGGCGGAACAATGGTGATAAAACGTCCTGGCAGTACAAGTCGCGTTACGAACGGATTCCCACGGTCAGTGACATAAGTGCGTTCCGGTTGTGTAGGAGTAGTATTTCGATTCAAATTGCGTCTGCTGCGGCCCGAAGAACTATTCTGGTTTCCTTCCGCACCTTCAGGACGTGGTTTCGGAACGTAATAATCAGCTTTGCAGAGCGGGCAACATGCACGTCGGCTTGTCAACCAAGGATCCAAACACGATGCATGAAAAGCGTGGCCACAGCTGAGACCACGAACATCATCATCGTCCTCAATAATGTCAAGGCAGATTGCGCAGGTATCCCCCGGGTTGGTGAGAAGTTCTGCAGGGACTGCGTTACGGATATGTTCGTCGGCGTCATCGTCGTCGTCGTCCTTGAAATGCTCACTAGAGGGGCGACTTTCCACCCTTGAGGCCATTGTTTCCTTCTGCTCTTCTGGCAGAAGTATTCTATCTGGCTCTGATTGCTGTTTTGGCTCATTAGATGATTCAGCACTCGTGGTTGGATCTGCCCGAGCGGTTGGTTCTGGATTCTCTACGGATGAAACGGCGAGGCTTGCATTTTCGTTCTTCAAACTCGGTGGCCTGCTGGTTGGCGCTTGTATACCCCCAGCAGTTGGGAGCCCTTCGTCCGCACGGCCCGCCCGCCAAGTTTTGTATTTCATCAAAGGAAAGCGGGAATTAACATCGTCCATGCTCATAAGCTTCTTTTCCCGGCGCCTCCGGTGTGTTCGGGGTACGGTAACCAGATCAATAGCTCGCCATTTTCTTCATTTCGTATTTGTCGGTTGCGCTGGTTGTATCGGAAGCAGTATTTTACACCAACGATAATCCTATTCAGGCATTCAAAAGTTAGACCTAAAAAAAAACATAACTCTATAGACGCCTTGATTGATGATATCTTACCAGAGATTGGTGAAAACAACACCAAAACCTAATGCAACAAAAAACAATAACGGAGAACTGGTAGGACCCCCGCTATTGCTGTTAGAGGCACTACTGGTTGTTGCCGCCAGGGGCAAAGTCCCGGTAGGGGTGCTTGCCACCATGACTGCTGGTTTAACGATTTGGTGTGCGTGTGGATGAAATCAGATTTCGCTCCACGGCGCGATACCATTCCACGATCCTAGAAAATGTAACGAGCCATTCAACGTTTTCCGTATGTCGCGCCAGCCGTAGATAAGAGTGTCAAAGGACTCCAGAGCCGCGCAGGTATCCCGACAACCAAGTCAGACAACGGGTGTACTCAGAACAGGCGAATCGAGCATATAAGCTTGAAATCACTCCGGAGTGGTCGAGATGGCCGAACGGAGCCAGCGGTGGAAGAAACGAGCAGTCAAAATTTTCGGCTTGGCTCGAGCCGAATTTATCAACACAGTTGGTAATCCCGCGCTGATCATTCACAGTTGGTGGGGACAGTAAATAGCGCTGAACTGCGTCTGGTGTTCAACCTATTGAGGACGAATTTCCTGGCACAACGAGTCGAGTGGGCTTCGCAATGGGGCAGATGGGGCCCGGCAGGCGGCGGCAGACACCACGGAGGCGAGCGATAGCGATCAGGTTGGCGAAGACGAGGCGTATGAGTAGTATGGAGAGGATGCCAGCGAAAGCAAAGCGCTATACTAGGGTACAGAGTCCTCCGTACGGAGTATAGAGTATGGGGTTAGCGAGATGGAGCGACGGGGCGAGAGGACAACTTGAGAGGAGTGAGGTTGGCGGTCGTGTGGAAGAAGACTTGGAAGAGGAGAAAGTTAGTTTCTGCTGAGTGATGGCTTAGCGCAGAGGTTATTTAAGGGGAGGCTGAGACCCAGAACAAACAACCCCCACAGCAGCCAGCAGCAGCCAGCAAGCAAGCAAGCAACACAACGCCCCCCCCCAAGGGGGGATCAACGGCAAACTTTTACTCCGTCCAACCGACCTGCTGCTGCTGCTACTTAACGACTCCTTATTGTACTCCGCACACCTGGCTGAGTGGGAGTGTTTGACCCACTGGAAATATCGCGAGGTCTCCTGCGCTGGACATCCGGGCATGGAGAAATGTTTCTACATCTGTCGAAACCGATTAAGTTGATTAAGAGCAAATTCTACTGGCCCATTAATAGATAAAACTTGACCATCTCCATTTTATTTCAGTCTGGCTACAATTAACTTCGTGCTGGCAGTTTGAAATGGCCGAAAAGTGTGACCAGAAAAGCTCAGAGCTGTCTCAGCTCCGCCCACATGCCCTCCTTAACATCATCGTATTATTAAAGGGGAGTGTTCTTCCAGGGCTGGAAGGCCATCAAGTATAATAGCGATTCCTTGACTCAACGATGGACAAAAAAAGAGCGCATTTGCCTTTTTAACCCTCGCATTTATCCTTGCTTGGCTCAAATTGAACTCGAGCAAACCTGCAGGGGGATATCTCACCATCACCTCACCTAATAATTAAAAAATAAAAAAATAAAAAATCAACGATCAGCATGGCAGCAAACGGAGTGATGAGCGACCCTGGAAGGGGGAACATTTGCCTCTACGCAGTACGTTTTGGAATTTGTCCAAAATCTGGGGGATCTGAATGGCTAGACCAGCTTTCTGTTCGCCCTAGACACACTAGCCTACAAAGAACAAACCTGGCCCAAAAGGCGCAAACGGACGGCCAACGATTGCCAATAAAACGAAGATCTGTACGGAGTAGCAGAATTGGAAGGTGATCTCCCCTAATTTCTTGCTCACCGACACTCTTCTATCCTGGCAGAGGGGAGTATAAAAAAGGTAAAGCTACAAACGTTGGAAGTCCACGTCGCCTTCTTCCATATCGATTGGCTTAGCCTTCTCATGTCCAGTCAAAATAGTTCGTACGTGCTCCATACTGCGCACGGAGTACAGTACAAACGGCTTCATGCCGAGTGCGCGACAATGGGATGTGAGGGAACAGACTCCCCCGGATCAGCAGTTGATCCTTGCAGTCATTCCGTCTACACCTGTCACACAGACTAACCCATTCTCCACACTCCCTTGAGCGCAAAGCCGTTTTTTTTTCCAAGTCGATCAATTAACCTGGTTCCCTGAGCAGCAAGCTACGACATCATCGCCACACTTTACCCTTTGATCTCAAATTCGGCTCGTCATCGTCATTTGTCAAGGTCCCGCACTGCTTGATTTAAGAAAATCAGTTTGCTTTGCCTAGTCGCTGGGGGTACAGCCAGTTAAGCTACTGGGTGTTGTCATCCTCCGAACTGTCACCGCGCTGGAGTTTCAGTGCTTCCTGCTCTGGCATCAAATGTTCTATATCATATGAAAAGAGAAAAAATAAAACAACAAGAAGTTATTATATAAAAACATTTCGGCGTTTTCTCTTAGCTCTTTCATGCATAGTATCTACCAAGGAGGAAAGTAGCTGCTTAGTATTCATTTATTCATTTGCAGTTGCCTAAGAGAGCACATATATCCAGTTAAAGAGACCAAATTCTCAAAGTTCTCTGAAGTTGAAGGTATAACTTAGTTACTGCGTACAGGTAAGTTCACGCAGACCGCCGGAAAGATCGGCCCAGATGGAGTGGTACTGCCTGATGACATTGACACTACGGAGTACTGCCGTCATTGGCACAACATCATCCCCGCCCGCCTAAGCCACCCACGAAGCGAAGACAAAACGGCAAATTTTAAAGAGTTAGCGGTAACTAAATAAGCCCAACTCTTAATGACTAACCTTAAAGGCGGGGGAACCGATTCTCTACTGCGTAAGGTAACAAAAATGTGAAAATCTGTTGTGGCTAGTTTTTCTGTTCTCCAATACCATTACTCCGTACCTCAACGAAAAATATGGCAAATTCAACATAAATTCAAGGCCAATCTCTAATAATCTTGAATAGTACGTAGCCATTGCGCACCCACTTTTGTCTCTGCCCTTTCGGGAAAGGTCCATACACCTCCTAGTTCAATCCTGCTCCAAGCACTCCGATTCAGATTTGTACAGTACAATCCGTATGGGGAGCGTAAATGGGGCTATGATAGTATTTCTTGGCATCTTTTCGAGCCTGGGACAAACTTAAACTTCTTAAAAGGAGGACTAATCCTAGTACCTAGTACTCCGTACAGATAATGACTTTATATACAGAGAATACAGAGCTGCTTCATACATAACATCCTCAAATCACCTTATACCATAGCTTAACAGCCAATTCCCAGGGCTTCACGGAATTACAGCAAGACTAAACAAGTCAAAAGACCAACGATGGCATAACAAAATAACGTCGAGAAGCTCAGCATCAACCTAGAGGCTACAGATAATTGGCCCGCCAAATCCCTCTTGAAGCCAAGGCTCAGATCCCAAATTGGAGTATCATTCACTGGCTTCAACATGTCGTCCGATCGACTAGAATCAACCGAACCTAGAAAGCTAATACTTATTGGACCAGCTATAATCCCTTCCTCGCGCACTTTTGGTGGATTGACCTGGAAGAACCCATCAATCGACAAAGATGCGGATGCATTGTCGAACTGGCCGCGCAGTTGGGGCGTTTGGACATTAAGTTTTGCGAGATGCTTACTCCGGCTTGGCGTGAGAATAGCGCCTGCGTAGAGTGCTTGATTATATGAACAACTGGTGTGGTTAAATTTGAGGGAGATTCCTGCGTTGCTGAAAAATTCGGGATCGTAGTTGAAGGCCCCCACGAGTGAGTACGCGGAATCACTGATTAGGCTGGTAGTAAGGTTCCAGGTTGGTTCAGTTTCAATCGGAAAGCCCAGTTTCGGGGGTCCACTATGGGCGATGGTTGGATTTTGTGAGTCAAAATGGATTCGTCTTGCTTGATTGTTTGATAATGTAGATTTTGCACACCGAATCGAAAATTGAACTGGAACATTCAATGTGGTGTCACTTCACTTACGGTAGTGAAAATATCCTGAACGGTAGGTCCCACCAAGAATAATCAGCTGTATGTGTTTCGGACGTCAAATTGATTCCCCTTTGCCACGGAGTGAGGATCACCATGATCGGATTTCTGTCGCCTTGGACGGTCTTGGTGATTGCAAGTACGGCATCATAGGACAACTCGAGCGTTTTATTGAGGAAGGCGGCGCATGGCTTATCCGAATCGCTATCGTCTTCGGTCGTCCAGTCCACCACATTCATTTTCAAGGTCACGGTTCCATTGAAATATCTATGCTGTTAGCAAAGAATTCACACAAAGCGGGCCTCTGGCGCCCTGGCAAACAGCTGGATAAATTTCATGGCTTTCTACGTGGAGAAGCAAGGAATGAGCACAGTGTCAACTCACGATCCACGCCATCCATAGAGCCAATGATTGAGGCCAGTAATATTCTGAGGACGAAAATTCTCGTTTTCATAAGAGTCCCACAAACGATCACCCAGTGTCACTGGTAATAAGCTAAGAACAATCACCGATATTAGAGCGTACATTTTGAACAACTGCGAAAATTATCGTACTGTGCTGTTGCTGTATGCTCGCGCCCTGGCTCGGTCAATGATTATTTAAACAGCGCGATGGGACGCTGCCGTAGCGAGAAACATTGCTTTCCCTTATTGATCACCCGTCGGTTACGAGTTGGCTCGCTTGAGAAGTGGGTCGAAAATAGAAGGAATCTGTTGGTACGTACTCCGTATATACGGAGTACAACCGTTCAAGGCGCTTGGTGAACTAATTGGGCAAATTACGGAAGTTTCACCATCCCGTGCCAATCCTGAGAACGGCTAAAATTGGCTAGATTTGAGCTAAGTGGTGGCTAATTTCGATGAACAGGAACTGTGGGGAACCAAGCCCTTTTCTGGAACTTTTCAGAAAAATTTCGAGGCGATATCAGAATATATCGTGCAACATGTATGCTAAGCCATTACAGGGCATTGGAAGTGATCACCTTAGCAGTTTCAAGGTCATTAAAATATATATATATATAAAAAATAAAAATAAGAGAGAGAGAGAGAGAAAGAGAGAGACATATATATGTTTAATATAGATAAGACGTGTACTCCGTATATGAATCTCAATAGGTGGGAATCTAGAAATCGATTCATAATAGCTTTATTAAACTTCTGGCGTATAATTTATGTGCCGCAAAAAGAACTGCGTGTTTCTTCTCCCACGGACAAAAAAACAATACCAGTCCCAGCTTGGATCGGAAATGGGCTGGGTCTGTTTAGTACGGAAGGTACGTTGGATCTTGAAAACCATTTGATATATAAGATTGCGAGTTTCGCTGGCTCGCAAGACTTATGAATAAACACAGCTCAGACTTGCCTTTTAATGTTCCATCAAGCAATTCCGCTACAGAAAACTCTCCGTTGTAGAGAAAGGCATGAGCCTATCTGAAACGTGGTTTTCTATTAGCAGATAACTAGCCATCAGAAGTATCTGTTGATTGTCATCATTGCTGTGTTCAAGTCTCAAGTCTGAGGACCTGCCAGAGCGACATACGCCTGGGATATTCGTGAATATGAGTTTTTGCCAGGGCCACTTGGAGAGCTTTGGACTTTAACCACATATGAGGCAGATATTTCAAGCTAATACCTGCGTCCCCTTGCTCCGACCGCTCTCCATTTTGGCTGTTCGAGACCCGAACTGAATCGCCCTCTTCCTTTCACGCGCAACATTTTCCATACCAAGCTTCCAGGCTAGAAGCCGGAGGGACCGTTTCCCAGGCTCTAAGGCCTGTTCCCCTCCTCCTAGTTCTTCAATATTGTCAGAGGCGCCATATGGGATTGATGGAGATGCTCCAAATCCGCACTTTTCCCAGACAGGGCAGGCAAGTGCCCAAGCTAGAAAGTCCTCGTCAAGATAGGGATACCTAGCCTCACGGCCCCAGTGACATATGACACGATCATCCCGCCCCAGGTTTCGCTTGCCCAGGCGCCCAACATCCAAGGCAATTTCATCCACAAGGGCCTTGAAGCCGTACCGATTGAACGCAGTTGCATGCCTTGTATAGCCCGCGAAAACCTCGTCCGCACCTAGTCCAGATAACAGAACCCGTGCCGTTGTTGTATATGGTATGCTCCTATGATGCTCTGTACCGTTTGCAATTTCCCCTTTTCCACGTGATGCAAAATACAGGGCGCATGCAATTGACAAATCCATTTCCGTGTTTTGGGGCCGCATCAAGCGCCTGATAGTTTCTCGATGGTTTAATGTTTCAGTATATGGAATATTGATAGCAACGAAACGCCAGGGCCTATCGGGACAGATATTTTGAAGCTCCGCATGAGACGATCTCCCCGTTATTCGATCAGGACAGGCTTCATATGTGGACAGTAATGCGGATGTTGACTTGGAAGCTTGGGAAGCAGCGGCTGCAGCAACTCTGGGATTTTCAAATGCCACATTAAGAAGATCGATCGGCTCATCAATGGGAAGAATATCGTGTGCTAGTCTTGCGAGTATCGTACAGTCTAGGCCTCCCGAAAAAAGGACTGCTACTTTTGACCTATAGTGAGACGAGTAAAGGGGAGGTTCTGGAATATTGCTAACCCGAAGCTTTAGTGATTCACGAAGCTTGAGCTCCAAAGTCTGTATAGCTGGCGATTCTGTCCGTAGAAGCGGAGGAATTCCTGTTTCTATCGTAGAAAGACATTTGTTCATGGGTGGTATGCGATTTACCTATGCGAGCGCATTAGTTGAGGGGGCCTCTGGAGTCCACTCTAGGATCGCATACAATATAATTTCCGGCAGCACTGGGAGTAATTTCATGTTTCCAGCCCAACTTCTTTACTGTAAATATTGAGTGCAAATCATTCGAGGGACTTGCGTTACTTGCCGGGGGGGGATGGAAAAAGCCGGCGGCGTCGATCATATGGATGCCATCAGTTTCTACTTCTTCGAAAGGGTTGGGAAAGGTTCCGTCACAAACGCTGGAAATCTTGAAATTCCCAGCACTGTCCCATCCATTTAGCAATGCTCTCCTTCCCAAACAATCTCTTCCATAAAAGACCCTTTGGCGATATCCGTCATAGAATACAAACGAGAACGGACCGGAGATGGCGCCCAGGGCATCAGCTACCTTGATTAAATATTGACTCTCCATGGTTTGAGACGATAGTAAACCATCTGGGGAGTCCGACGGCTGTATGGCCTCCAACAACAACTGAAAAATGCGCTGTGCATCATTGCCTTGAAGGGGATTGTTATGGATTTTCCATGCCTCTCCGTTCCAGCACAGAACCGACTGACTGGTGGGATCTACAAGGGGCTGAGCCTGAAGACTATCTCCCCGAAGAGCCAGTACCGTTGAAACATAAGTTAGGTAGAGAGAAGACGGAGTGAATTCGAGGTTCTGTCCCGTACGCTTGGGCCTTTGTAGCTTTAGAGTGTGCTTTTTGAGGCTGTCAGGGCCTCTATTTTGTAATAGTTGAGTTGTCTCCTCGTCTGGATGCACATAGCCTCTTGCGCTCAAGGAGAAGAATATGCCGCACATGGCGGTCAGACGGAGCTCTATGCAGAAGTTGGCATAACATCCATGGCTCGCCGCGGGTTGAAACCGTAGTAGACAAAATCGATACTACTTTATAAAGTGTTGAGACGTTCCTTATCAGTCACATGATTATCTGGAGATCCCCTCCGGCTCGGTGTAACAATAGTCCGAATTGCGGGACAAGTTCGCATGACAGCATCGGAACCTCAGCAACAAGGTATATAACGGCCTGACGAGTTGTATACATTGAGGCGGGTCCTGGATTATAGGAGAAAACAGGAGGCCGTGTCTATAACATTCAACCGAGAATACTTGTCTCTCTGTGAGAGCCATCTCAGCATGGGTGCTACCCCTTGAATTCAACTTTGTACGATTTGACCTGCGAGGCCTCCTATGCCCAGTCTATGTCTTGCCCCGAGCCCCAAGTTTTGCCTCCAGGAGGTGATTGTCCGCAACAGCAAGATAGTCAGCAACCTAGTTCTGATATCATCGAGGGGTGGGCGGACCACCAAAAAGCAGACGGCTCAACATTTAAAACCTATCCATCTGCCAGCAACGATGAAAATAGTCCCCTTGGACTCTTACCTAGCACGATGGATCAAGCAGAGCGGAGAGCAATTAATGGTAACGATAACGAACCTGAGGGCATGCCGTCAAGCTCAGCGATGGCTGACCCTCTTGGGCCTAACGACTCCCATATTGATATAAATACGCCTACCCAAGAAATAGAAAGGCTGGCAGTTTCATCTTCTGAAGCTGATCGAACCCAGCCATCAGCCCTGAAGACAGGGGTCGATTCCCCGTCATCACCGCCTCCTCAAAATGAAGAACTTTATTTAGACCCTACCCCAAAGACGCCACAGGTACCTCAATCGCCTCTAGAAATACCGGCGGATTATACAGAAAAAGATCTACCACAGGCCCCAGCAGAGGGATCCTGTGACGAAGACGTTGAAAAGCGGGGGAAAATCGAAGGACAGAATGGAGAAGATTCACAGTCAGAAATACAAAGCATCATTGATCAGTTTACAGATGACACTAAACATCTGGGGCAGGACATTATGTCTCCTAGGCTTGAATTGGCGGAACAGTTTCTACCTGGACAGGCGCATTTCCCACCACGGAAGTCAAGCCTGGAACCCCTCGCTTCACCAGGCAGTCCCATTGAGAAACGTATTTCTAATCCGTGGCAATCACGCCCGGGATCCATTCAGAGCATTGGCTCCCATCAAATAATTTCACCGCCCACCGTGCCTCCTAAGCCCCCCCCAGCCAACTCTCAAAATTCCGCTGGAAAAGATTTGCCTGACTCTTCAACTTCTACATCGCGCCCGCCGCCTCCTGAACCAGAACCAGACCAGCCCTTCGACTTTCATCGCTTTCTCGAGCAACTCCGCCATCGGACCGCAGATCCTGTAGCCAAGTTCCTTCGATCCTTCCTAACGGAGTTGGAAGAAGCAATGGATGGTTCATGAACAAGTGAAAATAATCAGTGATTTTCTCGCTTTCATCACAAATAAGATGGCACAGTGTGAAGTTTGGAGGGAGGTATCTGACGTTGAGTTTGACAACGCCAAAGAAGGAATGGAAAAGCTTGTCATGAACAGGTTGTATTCTCAAACATTTTCACCTGCGATACCGCCACCACTTAGTCCTCCCCGGAGTAAAAGCAGAGGCAGGAAGAAGGATGTGGATAGATACCAAGGACCCGGGCGAAGGGGACAACATCAGGAGGATGTTGAACGCGATGAAATATTAGCCCAAAAAGTCCGTATTTATAGTTGGGTACGAGAAGAGCATCTTGATATATCTCCGGTTGGCCCCAATGGTCGACGTTTCTTGGCCCTTGCGCAACAAGGTATATTCCGTCCGGAACATTTTTGACTACTAGATGTAACTAACTGATCCCGACAGAGCTTTTGAAGATCAAAGGCTACCGTGCTCCCCGAGACAAGGTCATTTGTGTTTTGAATTGCTGCAAAGTGATATTTGGTATGTCGTTGGAAATGCGCTGGCTCCTCTGTTCATCTCAAGCTGACAGTTAATAGGCTTACTGCGGAACGCGAAAAATGGAGATACGTCGGCTGACTCGTTTGTCCCACTCTTAATCTATGTCGTCCTAAAGGCAAATCCAGAACATTTAGTCTCAAATATACAATATATTCTCCGGTTTCGAAACCAAGACAAACTAGCTGGTGAGGCAGGCTATTATTTATCTTCATTGGTATGCTCGGGCGGCACATATTTCCCTGCTCCTATAATTATTACTAAACCATTTATGTAGTCTGGGGCTATCCAGTTCATCGAAACACTTGATCGAACTAGTCTTACCATCAGTGATGAAGAATTTGAACGAAATGTTGAAGCTGCTGTTTCCGCAATAGCGGAGCGGAACGAAGCAAACGCGCGTCCATCCGTCTTGCAGCCAGAGAAATCAGCCCTAAGTGAACCCGAAATATCACCACGAAGTTCTACAGAAGGGGAGTCCTACGCGAGACGAAAAGACACATATCAGCCTGGTAGCAACGAAGAAAATGTCGCCGTTACAGGGCTGTTACGCACGATCCAGAAACCTCTAACAACTATTGGCCGAATATTCTCGGAAGAAGCGGACCCCCAAAGAGGACCCACGCAACCTCAGCCAAAGCCAGTCGGTCAACAATCGTTGTCACCACCCAATATTTTAAGCACACGACAAATAGATGAAGGGCGGCGTTCAGCCGAAATACAGCGTGGGAGAGAAGACATCACCGCTCAGCAAATCAGCAAGCTGGATGCCCAAGAAGCTGCTGCACGTCAGGCAAGCGCGGAGGCAGCGGAGGCGCGCCGAATACAGCGGGCAGAGCATAACAATGTGGTCGAGTAAGTACAAATCTTGAATCCCTCGTCCCTGCAGCATGCGTGGCTAACCAACCTCAAAGAACTTTATCCGGAATGTTTCCAAATCTCGACAAGGATCTCATCGACGATGTTGTGAGAATGAAAGAAGGCAGGTGAGTATGGATCAGCCCTTATCAATCTGACTAGCATGGAACTGATATGTATATATTATTTTGCTTTCAGAGTCGGTCTTGCTGTAGACGCTTGTCTGGCCCTTAGTGCGGAATAAGTACCCTGAACGAACGATAATATCATACCTACCCGACCGTTTACGTGGCGCTTTGCGTCAATTTATGAAACACCAATTCCTTGCATTTTATTCCATGATTTCAACAACGGACCTAGTAATTGAGGGACCAAAGAAGGTTCACGTGCTTGACTTTGGCTTCGCGTGACAAATGATAAATCTTTTGAGTTGGGGAACGTCCAAGACGGGTTTAAAACGGACGTCGCGTGTATCAATAAATAGATAGAGCCAAAACTTGAAAGATTCAGGCGCGAAATATTTCGCTTTTTACTACAATCCCTAGACGCATTATAGGTTTTCGCAACATTGCGCCCCCAGATATGTCCTTTTTTGATTTTATTTTATTTATATTTTTTATATAACTAAACTTGTAAATTGGGTTGTGGTATAAATATACTTATATATATCTGCTGTATTCGAAGTCTAGTCCATACCATTTTTACCCGCTTTGAGCAACGTCAACGCGGCTTGATGTCATCAAAGTTAGAATATATTTTTATCCTCCCAAACTCAGGTAAAAAGTCAATCAATACCATTCCACGCCAACCAGGGCCCGTTGAATAACGAATCGCCCTGTCTACATGTAGACCTGGCCCACTGCAAGCTGCACCGGAATGACTAGGCAAAAGAAGTCTCAGAATGGTTTGAGCGGGCAGGCAGAATTGGCCGGGAGTGCAAGGAACAGCCCCGTTTCGCCGCAGTCAACTCCGCCAATTAATTCCGAATCATCGAAGTCGCCGCGCGCATCAGCCTCAAAGAACTCCAAACCCAAGACTGCTGAGCAGTCAACCTCCTCTTTGATAATATGCCGCAATAAGTATGCCATTTTTTCTCATTGATCTACTTTTTTCGTTTTCTCCAATCTTCTATCCATTTGTAGCTTAGCTAAAATCTATCCAATTACTTACTCTGCGAAACTAACTCCAACAAAACCTCAGACACTGGCGTTACATCTCCTCCTTTCACGGACCATGGCTTCAGCTACCCCCGGAAGTTTTGGAAAGCCTTGCATATAGCAACTATGCATCCCCACGACCCCAGCCTATTGATCCCGCGGTATTCTTTGACATCGTGAAGATTCGCCGTTTGATTGAGGAAGCGACTGATCTGGCTGTGCGCGCAGCTAACGGAACTACATCGTCCGCTCTCAGCAACTCATTGAATGCATACAATGGATTATTAAATGGTGGAAGTAGCGCGGTGCTGGGACTGGGCATAGGAGGAGGTGTTGGAACTGCTAAATTGAGCAAGGAGCGGAGGCACCGGATGCGGGAACATGCTACCCAGAAGCTCTCTCGAGCATACCATCTGGATGAAATTGCCGCCAGTGTCGCTACTATGCAGTCTGCTTCAGCGCTAGAAGAAGTAGCGAAGCTGGTTCTTCAGCGAAATGAGCGGGATTACGATGCTAAATACGTTCATTTTTTCCATGAAAAGATCCCTTCGCGTTCGCTGGCGCAGTGTACCACTCTACAACCCTTGGACGAAGTGATTGCAAATAGGCCACGTGAGGGAGCTGTTTACCGAACCAGAGCGGTTACAAGAGTTTTTAAGGATGACTTTATAGGTGCTGCCAGAGACTTGACGGAAGGTTTAAGTGTTTGTCGGCTATACGCAGCACAGCATGGGGCCAGCCTGAACCAGGTGGAGCTGGCAAGCGAAAACAGGAGGAGACTACCATTGCCCAGAGATTTCAGATCCGACTTGAAGGTGGATGAAAAGGAACAACCCTGTAGTTTGGAACCTCAACTCTTATTCCATCGTGGAGGGGTGTACCTGACGATTGCGTGCCAGAATATCGATTCTGCGCTAGATGCATTGAAAACTTCACAAAAAGAACTACAGCTAAACCCAAATCCAGAGGGGGAGGGTGGCAACACGCCCACATTGTCTCCCGCTGGGAAGGAAGCCTATCGCCGATGGCTGGAGGCACGGAAAATTGTCAAGACCAATGCTAGGCGTGCACTGCGTGATTACTTGAAGTTTCTTTCTTACTTCGACTATACCCCCGGCTTACCAGCTGAGATGGCGGAAGAGTTTTTCCGCAACGTTAGCATTACATCCGCTGGGCAGGGCAAGTCTAGCGGCTTTCCCGGTCAAGCCAGCCGCCTTCTAGAAATAGGCCACTCGCCCCGAGCTGATACCAGCCCACCATCTGAGTCTCAGAATTTTGAAGGTGATGGAGGAGCTCAGGGCCAATACCTGCTCCCTCCGACAGAAGTATATCCCCTATCTGTTCTCTTCTCTGACCAACCCCCACCCAATCTTCCTGCTTACCCTCCAGACTCTCTGGCTCTGGTACCCGCTCGAGAAGGTGGATTGGGAATATCACCGGCCCATGATGATCCGGCTCTTCTCCCAAATCATGATTGTCATGAAGCTGTGACTTACCATCCCTTGCTGACCGATGGTCTCCATTCCCTCCTCCTCTGTCACGCTCTCGTTCAAACACCTCCCAAGGAACTTCTCCGCCATGCCCACATGGTGGCACGCCTTGCCCGCGTCTGTGACGGATATCCAATTTTTCTTGCGCCTCGATCACCGGCCCGAGCAGATTGGATCGAAGTACTTCACCGTGTCGATAACTGGATTGGGCTCAAGCAATCGTGGGAAGCGCTTTGCGCACCAGCCCCGCTCCCTGGCCACTCAAGTTTTGACAAGAAAGAGATGACCTCTGGGGAGGAGACGCAGGAACGTCACGAGCACGAAGCAATCCTGGAAGCGCTGGCGGACGACCGAGTGCAAGATGAAGGAAGCTTTCGTACAGCGGTGTGGGCAAGCGAAAAGAGGGCGGAGGGCCACCGGAAGGAAGGCAATGGCAGCACTCCGCAAACAGGACCAGCGCCCAAACGCTGGGCACAAGAGGATGGTAAAGAGTATCCTATTAGCGCCGAGCGGGCTGAGAGCATCTCACGCTGGATAGGAGAAGCTCCAATATCAACGGGCGATGGGAAGGGGAAGCGGAAGGGAAAGAGACGTAAAGGCACTGCCCCGATGGATAAAACCGTTGATAGCCTTTCCCTGGAGGATAGTGTATATGACATGAGTGTTGGAGAACATGATGTTGTTTATTAGGCCATGTGCAGGTGTTAAAAAAAAAAAAAAGAGTTGAGTCCCAAATGTGACTGACTGTAGTACAAAGATTCGCACTGTTATATATATATATATA
>LGUA01000495.1:0-15846 GCA_001660665.1 Emergomyces africanus | reverse complement strand
AAACCAACAATTAGCGGTCAAAAAGCGGTTCTGGTTAGCGGAATAACATATATATGCAAGTCATTCATAGAGCTATTTCAATGATGTAGGCTGGCTGGGGCTCACATGTCAATGGCATTTTTTAAAAAAAAAAAATTTGGCTAGAATGCTTAGCTTGCTGGTATTGGGAGAGATCTCAATGGCTAGTACGGAGTACTACTAATGTTATAGATAGCAATGTCATTGTCACACCGTAGGATCTCCAAAAATGAATCCGTGTAAGCTCATTAAATCTTGTTGTTACCTTCCATGGGCTCCGAAGGTGCTGTTGCTGTTGCCCAACCGCAAGACAGGATAAAGAGTTAGACTGAGGCGTTGGGCTTTAGGGCTAGCCTCCTGATTGGCCATCTCCGCGCGGCTATTTGACTACCAGTACCGAAATTAGCGCAGAATCTAAGTGGTGGGTCGGAGTATCTTTGTTCCTGCAGTTACGGCATACCATGATGCTGGAGTTCCAGGCTGATAACAAAACACGGAGTGCAACATAATAAACAACGAGGAAATAAGGGCAGTGACGTCCCTCTGACCAGAGGTATACCTGGTAGGCCAGGATAACTCTCTTCTTTTAGTTAACTACTTCCACTGTGCAAGGACATCATACTATCTTAGCTGGTAGGTTCTCTCCCCCCTCCTTAGCCGTTGGGTTGCTCGGTGGCCCCCGCTCAAACCCAAAGCCCTTTCAACTTCAGCGCCTGACTTTTGGATATGTTCATATATTTCGTGCTAGCTCTATATGAACTTAACTCGTTTTACTTTTCTCTATTCCGCCCTTCGAAATTAGACTCAGTTTCGAGGGCGAACCCAACCGCGCCCGCCTACCTCCTAATTGCATCTTAGGCAAAACGGCAAACCACAAAAGGCACACACCGCACAGTGCACAGGCACATGGCGAATGATAAGGTAGTAGCGGACGACGAGGTACGTGGACTTTATCCCAACTCTTACCAGCTTTTAAAATGGCTCAAGTTACGAAAGGGCAAGTTCTCTAACTAAAAGTCCGAAATTTAGGGAGCCAGCCCCGCCGAGAGAGTTTCCGCCGCCTGCCGGGAAGATAACACGGATGCCCTAGAGGAGGTCCTTACAGAGTTGGAAAACGCGAAGAAAACAAATGCGGAAATTGCTGAGTTTTTTAACGGTGTTACGGACCCCTTGGGCAATCATGCGCTTCATATCTGCGCTATGCATGGTAGCTGTGAGTTAGGCTAACCCCCCCCTTTTTTTTAATCTCAAGTCAGTCGTCTTATGTAACTCCAAACACACCAACCACCACCCAAACAAAAAGACCTGCAAAACAATAATGATTATCTAACCATCCACATTCCGTCTGTCGCAACGCCTACAGACCATGCAGCCGACTTCCTCTTTGACATAGAATTCTTCGAATGCGACCCAAAAACCCGGCTCGATAAAGAGACCCCCTCCACCTCGCTGCGCGCTACGCAAATGATACGAGCCGCTACAATTCCGTCCGAGACGCCGTCACCATGATAAAAATGATGTGTGAGGCTGGCTGTGATCCACGAGTTACGAATAAACACGGTGTTACCCCTTCTCGATTACCAGATATGATACCGGAAGAGGTACGCAAGGAATTGAGGCAGGCGGAATATCTGCTGAATGAAGGACTGGCGTTGCAGAATGATGCGGGTAGCGATGATGATGATGGTGACGCGCGGAACAGTGCGAGTGATTCTGAGTAAGAAGCGAGGGGAAAGGGAGGGAAGGGGATTGAGAGAATGCCCCATTTTACGAGTCTTCTTCTTTTTTTTCTTTTTTTCTGTTTTTCCGCGTCCGCTATATTTAGAATCAATTCAGCATTTTCTGGTTAAAGTTCGTACGCATATGCGGCATTGAAAAGCAGAGCGACGAAAGATGAGACAGAGAGAGAGAAAAAGAGAGAACAAACAACCCCCCAAGCGTGTATCTAGGGTTGTCGATATCTCTCCTTCCGAATCTCCTTGTCGTTATAAAATATTCGCTGGTTTGTTTTGTTCTGGTTGAAGCTTCTCTTTTGCTTCAATTCTTATTTTCTTTTCTTTTTCTCTTTCTTAATCTTGTTTCCATTTGGTTTATGTTCATGTTATGCACGAAGCCCCCTCCATATATATCCATTTTCTCCCTTGCTTGTCTGAATTTACATATACGGTCCATCCGCGCATACAAACGCCCAAAAACACTATAGATGCCCTCCTGTTATAAGAAAATAGAGAAAGCTGTCGTGGTACAGGGGTGGGCAAAAACGAATGTTTCTCTTTTTGTGAATATATGAATACTTTATATTTTCTGTTTGTCTCTTGCCGTCCCCTGTTCTCATTTAGTTGAGATTTTCTCTCATTCACTCTCACTCTTCTCCTGGTCAGTAGCAAATATGTATATCTATTCCATGTGTACAGAAAAAGCCCATTTTCCAACCCTGGAGGCCCTTTTATTTCATCTCATTTTAGTTCGAGGTGCAATATGAATGTGAAGAGAGCAAGATATAGCGAGAAAAAAAAAAATCAATCAAAACAATCATTTATTAAACACATACTCGGAAGAGAACGAAGGAGATCCTCCCCACGAAAGAAAAACAAAAAAAAGCATCAATCACCCACCATCACTATCATCATCCACATGCTCATCCACATGCTCATCCACCTCGTCATCCACCTCCTCTCCAAAATGTAACGGTTCCCGAATCCCCAAACTCCGCTTTAACCTCTTCTCAAACGATTCCACCTCCTCCTGCCTCTTAGCTGCACGCACACCACCCCTACCTTCATCCCCGTTCCCGTTCCCGTTCCCGTTGTCATTCCCATTCACATTAGAACCATCCTCAGCAAACCCGTAAACCTCTCTCGCCAACCCGGACACGCCTGTAACGCCCACCTCAATCCTTCCCCTAGGCCCAACATGATACTCCACAACCTCCTCCCCACCATCCATCTCCCGATTGCGTACAATATAGCCCTCCTTGCACAGCCGGGCCAGAAACCTGTCCGTGCGGTCGATGGGTGTGAAGTTATCAGCGTTGACGCGGCGGAGGAGACGGTCTAGCTTTTGCTCACGTAAGGAGCCGCCAGAGAGTAGGATGGTGGATATTATGAAGGTATAGAGAGCGGTGTAGGTGCTTTCGGTTTTGGAGGAGGGAGCTTTCGTTGGTGGGAGGATGATGGGAGTTCGGTAGGCGTTGGGGAGGGTGGTTATGACGGTCCAGGTTTTGGAAGTTGTGGAGGGTCGTTCGGTACGTTGGGCGGCTTCGGGGAAAAGAGGGGCGATAGTTAGAAAGTGAAGCCAATGGCAAAAATTAAAAATTAAAAAATTAAAAAAAATAAACTTATACACACCTCTCCTTTGACTAATTGTCACTTTCTCCCTCAACGGCTGCTCCACCATCTGCATACCAAACTTCTCTCTCAGCTGCCTCTGTGCCTCTTCGAAAATCGGTCTGAACATCCTCGCCCCTTGCTCCCCGAGCACTTTATCTCTGATATCAGTCCGTCGGATCACTTGGCGCGAATACTCGCTTGCCAGCGCGAGCCGCACGAGCTTCTTGACCATCACTTCATAGATTCTGGGGGCCTGGTAGGAGTTCTCTGGTGTCGACCTCCCGCCATCTGCTGAGGCATATGAGTCGGAATCAGAGGAGGCCTGGCGCCGTTGTCGTTTTTGTTGTCTGGGTTGGGGTTCGGATGAGGTGTCTGGGTCTTCGGGCTATTCCAAGAATTGTGGTTAATGGGAAGGGAAAGAAAGCATTGGGCTTGGACATCGACTTACGACACGACGACGGTTGCGCTCCAGTGGCATTTTTATTTTTATTTTAATAAAGGATGCAACTAAATTTTTTTCCTTTCTTTCTCCTTCTTGTTGTCCAGATAGTTACTAGAAAAATACTGTTCTGTTCTGTTTCGTTATTATTATAATCACTCGAGACTGATTGCTCGTTTTGATTGTTGAGAAGTTGATGGAAATTTGTATGTACTGCATATACACTTCACGTACTTCACGCGTGCCCAGACGCGATTGCCGATTAATTCTCCTCGGGTGAGGTAGTCTTAGTCACGTGACATTCTTCTACTACTCCGTAGTGTGTACATATTTAGAGCTGCGCGTACAACAAAATTACCACTGAGCAGCAAATGTTTAGGAAACCTTGGAAGCCAGTGTGAATTAAATATGGGTAGCAGTTTTGAATAGGACTAAGCAGACGCGCTCACAATTCAAGCTAACATGGACTCTGATCATCGAAATTTTCTAAAAAGGACAACATAGTATTTAAGTTTATTTACTTTAAGTTCCCTGTTTTGCCAAAAAAGGGAATAAAGATGTTATGTTGTACTGTCGTCCTGGCATCCCTACCAACTTCTCCTCGACAGAGGAACGATTGATTAAAGCTTTTCCAGGATGCGACTGCAGAGGTACAGGTTGAGCTTCTTCCAGGTGTTGCGCAGGACTCTAATGTTACGGATTTGGGATCTCCACGATTCTTACCTCGCATCCCTAGAAAACCAGTGAATGGCTCGTCTATTAGCATTGAAGGGAGACACAATGCTGGTTCGCTTGGGGGATGGGTTTACCTAAACGTTCCCAACAGCCTCCCTCTAAAATGCCTACTTGACATGCTACCATGTCATTAGAGCACATAATCCAGAGATCACAAGTGCTACGTACAGGAATGGCGTTAACTCTCAACAGCGATTCTGGCCATGCTGATGTAGTGTACCCTGCAGAAATCGACAAAATCATTTACCATCAAGATGCCCGAAAAACAAAGAGGCGCTGGCACGAAGTGATGATGCCCTCAATGAATCTGAGGACACATGGGTTTGGCTTCTACAAAAAAGATCGATTGACAGGGTTCTATGTGCATCCGGGTTCAGATTGTCCGGTAGAAGTCGAGTAGATTGGGCACTCGTGGACGCCTCTGAAACATTTGCAGCTAACAGACCACCCTCCCAGTAACTTCGATTTTAATTAAAATAATAATAATAATAATAATAATAATAATAATAATTCAGAAGCATACTGGAACCCAAATGAAGACTTTCAAGCTAAATAATTTGGATTGGAAATGTGAGGGCAGGCGACTGGGTGGCTTTCTCTAGAAGAACATCTGGAGTGGCTCTGGAGAGGTCAACACTATCAAATCACGAATTTTTTTTGGCCAGTTTCCCATCTGACATCCGATGAATGGGAGGCCCTCCCTTTGAGTGATGCTTCATTCACTCTTCCTGGAGAACTCCGGTTCCGTGGTATTCAACTCAGACGGACAGATTTGTCGAGCTGTGAATGAAATGACTAAAGTTGGCGAAGCGGGCTACATAACAACCATAGAGACTAATGGGAGCATTTTTGAGCTTAGCGAACTAAGCTAAGCCTTTTTTTTTTTTCTGTCGCCGTTACGCACCGCAGAGCGATATAATTTTTAGTTCGAATGATGGTCGGTTTTGCTCTTAGTTACTACCCAGATCCGTAGTGTGTAGCAGCTACATACAATCAAGGGTATAAAATTAATTAGAGAGTTGCGGAGAGCAAAAGTAGGCTGTTTTTTTCTTCGAATAAAATGTTTTATTAAAAATGTCCATTTATTGATTTCAGAAAAATTCAGTTCATACTGCCACAAACATCCCGGGATATACAGGATGAAAGAGCTGCGCCGCTGGGCATACAGTTGAACGGGGAGTTTGAAATTTCTGAACAGGAGGAGGGATCAGATTCTCAGCCAGAAAAATCGTTCAGCAAGGGACACACTCTGATGATTAGCCAGTCGTTCAGAGATGTCGTCCGCACTATTAGGGTCGAAATCTTCCAGCGTCTGCCCAGCGGATGTATTCCATAAAGAGGTATCCTATCCGCCATGTAGGGTCGACCTTTTCTGAAATTTGGAGGCCGGGGTTCCCTTTGTTAATGCCGGCCACCGATCATCGCGTTCTGTCTTTTCACTTGCGTGCATAAGTAGATAAGGCAGCGCTTTGGGGAAAATGTAAACAAGCCAGTTCACGGCACACAGATGAAGCAGCATATATCAGGCCATGGCACTGCTTTGTTAAGTGATTGGCCAACCAGTACAGCGTGGCGCTATTTGTGAGAGCTGTACGGAGTATACTAGATATGTATTGCTCAATTGATGTTTTCGTTGAATCCTTCGCTCGTTCTCCTCCATAGTGCGGAGTGCACACCCTCGAAATGCAATCAGCTGAGCCGTTTACGCTGAATAAAGCTAAAAATCTCAGCCAAAGCAAAAGAATATACATGCGCCGGGAAACTTTTGTTTTTGACAACGGTGAAGAAAAAAAAAACGTCCATGTCAGCGTTCGGACCCGCCCGCTGGCCAAAGCGCGCCAGAACGCAAGGATGGTTTGATAGTCTTCATATTTGCGGGGTAGCTCCTGGAGTTTTGCTGAACGAACAAGACGAGGCGCATCAAAAATTACAGGACTGAATCCGACAAAACGGCATTGCTTATTGATTTCGGCCGGCGCTCGCCGTGCCAATCAGTGACAAAAATAATCCGTACATATTCCTTAGCTGCAAGTGACCTGCTGCCAAAGCAAGGAAAAAGGAAAAATAGTATGTATGGGCATATGGCGGAGTTCCCCGCTACATTTTAGTTCCATACGAGCCTTCAAAGACGAGGAACTAATATGCCAAGGGTTGGCAGCGGCAGACACCACCTACCAGGACATTTTAATATTCGACTCATAGTAGGTATCCCGTGGATCCCAGAGAGCGATGGCCCTTGGAAGCTTAAGCAGCAAGAGGAAAAGCGAACAGTGATATCTGCATTTGCACCACTCTATGTAGAAGGGCAAGGCTACGCAAAAACGTTGAAGAGAAATTGGCGCTTGGAAGCTCATGTTGCTTTGCACGAGCCATCCATGATTCCACGGTGCATTGTTATCCACCCGATTCATGATCTTCTCTACGCAGTATGCCTTAGCTAAATTTGTGGAGATAACTTCCAAGTTAGCTGTTAGCAACGGTGAAAAAAAAAAGCGGAAAAATTTGCCCCAGATTAGCCGCAGCCACACACAAGAGCCGAATAGACCCATTTTTTCAAAAGAAAAGTCACCAATGAAAGATCTTCGACCTGTACAAGCGAAAAGTGACAGGAGAGAAATGGACAAGGAAAAAAAAGACCAATATCCCTCTCTTGAGCAATCGCACACGCGACTACTTATGTAGCTGGTGCAGCGCTCCTTTGCTCCCCCCTCCTCTCTACCTGAACTCCTATTAATTAGATACGAGGATTCTTCCCCTTTTGCCCTCTCAATTTTCCCTTCTGGCAGCCTCTTAGAGAGGAGTGTTCCCTGTACTTGGCACCTCTTGTCTGAAGAACAGCCGTTCGACATGAAGAATTGGGGTGCTGCCATCAACCGTGCCGTAGCGGGAAGCCTAGTCGGTCGCCGCTTCAGGCTGGAAGGCTCAGGTCATGTAAGCCAGCAAAGCAAAGAAAACGAAAAGAAAAGAAAAAGAAAATAATGGAAAAAGAAACGATAGAGACTGACGATTTTCATATTTATCCTACCTAGCGACATGAGCGGAAAGGATCACGCTTCTTGACTGAGGTCCGTGCCGGCCTCACCACCTTCTTTGCCATGGCCTACATCATATCTGTATGTACCTCTCCAATTCCACGATTTTATCTGTGATTCTGAAAAATATATATATAATATATAGTATTTAATACTAATGAAACTAAAAGGTCAATTCCAATATCCTGACTCAATCCGGCGGCACATGTGTCTGCAGCGACCCAGTCGACCCAACATGTACTGGAAACATGGAATACGACTTGTGCTTGAATGCACTCAGACGGGACTTCATTACGGGTACTGCGGCAATTGCTGCCCTTTCGTCCTTCTGCATGGGTTTATTCGCCAATATGCCAATCGCGCTGGCTCCTGGAAGTACGAAACCCCCTTAAACCAAAAAATGAATATGAATATGAAGATGAAGAGAAAAAGCAAAACACCCCAAATTTTAGTGTTGAATATGTATCTATCGACGCTGACATACCTGTTCCGCTTCTAGTGGGTTTGAACGCATATTTCACATATAACGTTGTTGGGTTCCATGGGACTGGGCCCGTTCCTTATCGACTTGCGCTTACCGCCGTCTTCGTTGAGGGGTTTGTCTTCGTGGGTTTGTCGATATGTGGTATGCGTCAGTGGCTAGCAAGAGCTATTCCACGATCGATCAAACTCGCTTCTGGTGTTGGTATTGGACTATATCTATGTGGGCTTTTCATCCTTCGATCTGATCTTTTACTGGAACAACTCTTTAAGAGTCCACGGCTTCTAACAATATGCTTCTCTGGTTTTAAATAGCTCTCATTGGGTTAACCTACAGTGCCGGTATTGGTGCCATCACTGGCGACAAAGCAACACCATTGTCTCTTGCTGGATGTGTGGAGAGTGAGATGATTGACGGCGTCTGCCCCACAGGTGCCAAAATGCGCAACCCAACGTTTTGGGTTGGCCTATTTTGTGGAGGTGTTTTTACCTGTATCCTCCTGATGTACCGTGTCAAGGGTGCCATAATTGCCGGAATCCTCCTGGTGTCCATTATCTCGTGGCCTCGTCCGACAAGTGTCACCTTCTTCCCACACAATCCCAAGGGAGACGACTCGTTCGATTTCTTCAAAAAGGTCGTCACTTTCCATCCCATCGGCAAAACCCTTGTAGCCCAGGAATGGAATCTCAGCAACGCAGGCGGGCAATTCGGACTGGCGTTTATAACCTTCCTATACGTCGATATTCTCGATGCAACTGGCACTCTATACTCCATGGCACGCTACTGCGGCGCAATCGACGAGAGAACACAAGATTTCGAAGGGTCTGCCATCGCCTATATTGTCGATGCACTCAGTATCTCCATTGGCTCCCTCATGGGCCTGTCCCCCGTGACAGCTTTTGTTGAATCGGGTGCGGGTATTGCTGAAGGAGGCGCCACGGGCATCACGGCCATGGTCACGGGGCTCTGCTTCTTCATCTCCATATTCTTCGCGCCTATATTCGCCTCGATCCCACCGTGGGCGACGGGTTGTACACTCGTCCTGGTCGGATCGATGATGACTAAAGTCGCGGCAGATATAAACTGGTCGTATATCGGCGATGCAGTGCCTGCATTTGTTACATTGGCGGTCATGCCTTTTACCTACTCCATCGCGTACGGTCTCATTGCGGGAATTGTCTCATATATCCTGCTGAACACTGTGGCTTGGGTCGTCGAGAAGGCTTCTGGCGGCCGTATCGTGCCGCATAATAAAAATCTGAAAGAGCAGTGGTCGTGGAGAGTTCCTGGCGGGATTTTGCCGGGGTGGCTTGTTCGGTTGGCTCGTGGGTAAGTTTTTTTCCTTTTCCCTTTTTCCTTCTTTGCTATTTTACCCCTATTTTTACCCCTTCCCACTATAGATGATATGGTCAACTAAAAGTCCCGTTTTCACATCAAAACAGCAAAAAAGATTTCTGGCGCGAAGAGGTCCTGGGCAGAGACAGTCAAGAATACTCAATAACCACAACCCCAAACACCAACGCGGCAGAAGCTGGCGGATACCCCGTTGCGGAAGATAAGAACGTCATCGCCCTTGCCGCCTCGACGAGCGATGGTGGCGACGTGCAGAAGGAAAAGTAGTACAAAGTAGAAGCAGCGGGCTGCTTGTTGATTTTGGTTTATTAGTGATTTGGATGCTTGAGTTCCTTTTACGGAGCGGTACAATGATAGATTGTACTTGCATAGGGAAGAGATGATAATTACGTGATATGCGGTGGTGGTGTTCTTGATTTTGTCGTTAATAACTCTGACGCCTGTCTATGTATATAGGGCAGTTATATGGTAATAATGTATGTTTTCGTCATATCCCCCCCCCCCCCCCCACTTCCCTAGGGGCATGTTGCTTTTCATTTGGGTTCTATTTCCAAGCTCCTGTTATATTCCAGTATCCAAACTCTGGGCGAATTAGCTTCCTGGGGATGCAGATACTGTGACCCTACTCGGAATCTTTCTCAAACTCACACTACAGATGTAAAAATCAATACTCTACTCTGTATTTCCTTAACCTATGAATGGTTTATCCCGTTTGAGTGGAGTTTTCCGGCCTCCCCCTGCCACTCATCCTCCTTTCACCCCCCATAATGCACCTCACACTCGCTTCCATCTACCGCCATCTTTAACCCTGCCCTTAGGACACCTCCGCCCCCAGCAGTAGCCGCATCTCCGGGTCCGCCTTGGCCATCGCTCTCTTATATCCATCCCTGTCCCCCACTCTCGCCAAATATCCCAGAATCCCATCATACCCCCGCAAACTGTACACAAACCAATACCTAAACGTCGTCAACGAAAACACCACCATGATATCTGCTGCCGTGAACTCGTCACCAGCGAACCATGTTGCACCATCCCCTCCCTCTTCCCTCGTCTTGAACCGCTTGTCCAGTGCTCCCAGTGACCGCTGTAACCTGTCATTCCAGAGGGCTATCATGGGGCTGGGGCTGGGGCTGGGGTTCTGGCTCTGGTCAGTGCTGCCACCGGGTCCGCCATTCACTGTCGTGAGTCGCGCCAACAATGGCTGAAACGTGCCATTGGCCCAATGGAACCAGTAGACGAAGTTCGCGTAGTCCTTATGACTTGGGTGAAGGAATAGTTTGCCGTTCCCGTGTTTCTGGCAGATATACTGTACGCATGCGCCGCTTTCGGCGAGAGTTAGGGTTTGCATACCATTCTCTATATTCTCGCCACAATTGTTGGTAGGGAACGTATCCTGGATGATAGGCGCAGAACCGGAAGGGTGCAGTGCTTTATATTCCGGCGGTGCGAAGAGGGGGTTTCGGTTGTAGGTTTTTAACTCATAGGGGATCTGTAGTTCTTCACACAGCCAGGGGATGCGCTCCGATTGGGAGGTATGAAGGTGATGGATTGTGAGAGGCATAGTTCTTTTCTTTTCCTTCTTTATTAATTCAGGAGGAATATATTGGGCGGCAGGGACGTGTATTTTTCGTGAATAGTATGGGAATGGGGATTGTGTTCGCCTATATATATATATAGCCGATCCAATCTTGGGAGAATGGCGGAAACGGGATGAGAGGCCTCGGAGAGTATTACTTTCGGACTTTTTTCTCACATCCGCGGACCGCACACCCCATGTCGTTTGGTCGCGGGGCGTACAAGCACCAATTTTAGGCATGGCTATGTTGTTGGTTGATGGCAGCGACACTTTTTTAAGGTGACTAGTATCAGCCTACGCCCTAATAAAGAGAGTCAACATAAAATGCATTTTGAAAGACCTATTTCCAACAGTTCATTATCATATCCCTTTGAAAAAATTAAAATTAAAATTAAAACAAAAGATTTAAGATCATTAGCACCGAAAAAGTGAAACAATGAAACAGCGGCACGCATGAATGGATGAAGAATGAGACTATTCAAATCCAAATCCATAAGAGTCGTGAGCAGATTAATTAAGGAAAGCTTGCAAGTTCAATGAAAAGTCGGGGGGAAAAAAAATTGATTAATAGAACAGAAAGCTAAAAGATGAAAAATAAGTAAATGAGAAATGAGAAAGAAAGGATTCAAGAATGAATTGAAAAATTGGAACTTTGGAATTTTGATAGAATGGAGTAGTTAGTTGCATGAAAAAAGGAGAGAAAATGATATAAAAACACAATCTAACCTCCCCTCATCCCCCTTTACAACTAGTGCATGCATACAGGAACCGAAGAAATGTGGAGTGGAAATGTGATAAAAAAAGTCCTCTCACAGTGTGAGAATTGAGCGAGAGAACTGTGAGAGAGAGTTGTGTGCATGTGTGCAGGTGTGAGTCAGTGAGTGAGAAAAACTAACTTCTACTAAACTGTCGTGCGTGCCCAAGAAGCAAAGAGAAAAAAAGTGGGAAAAAATGCAATACAAGAAAGAAAGAAACAAAAATTGCCAGCATTTGGAGATGAGCCTCAAAAAGAATTAAGAATTGAGTGAGGAGGGGAAAGGAAAGGAGGGAGGGTCCGAAAGGGACTGAACTTCAGAATCATGATATAAAAAAATTGAACATTAAAAGGAATGAAAGCGAAAGTCAAAAAGAAAAGAAAAAAAGAAAATGAAAGAAAACCAGAAAGAAAAAAAACAAACAACTGTTGGAAGGAACAGAAGAACAAACACAAAGGACTTGCTTCAATGAGATTCCACCAATTCGAATAATTGTACACTTTTTACTTTATAGGCTTTCAAGGTTGTACGTCTACCAAATTAGGTTTCCGCTCCGCTCCCAGATTCCAACCCCCCCCCCCCCGGCCCAAATCAACCGTTCTTATTAAAGGTATGATTACTCTTGCTGCGGTCGGTAGGTAGGTAAAAATAGTAGACAGTTAAGTAAGTAACAAGCCACGTTTCTCAAGACGAAGACTCGCCCGCTGTCGTCGTCGTCTTTCTCTTTTGTGGTGTTCTTCTCAAGCTTTTCACTCGGCTGATAAAACCTCCGCTACCACTGGCGACCTGCGCGGGAGCCTTCGCGTCCTCGCCGCCACCGATACTAGAGCTTCGTTCTGCGGTAATGCTATTTTCGCCTGAAGTAGCCTTTGGGCTGCTGGTTGATCGTTGTCTGGTCTTGGGGATGAGGTTATCTGACATGCCGTCATCTGAATTAAGGTGGATCTTAACGCCTTTTTTCTCATATGCGTCATCATAATCCTGCTGCTGGAAGAATGGGTTCCTATCGTTACGTCGCCTGGAGCTGGAAGTTCGATTAGGGCTCGCATGAGTGGTGTTGTTGTTGTTGGAGTCCATAGTAGCGTCTGGTGAAGTAACACGAGAGCTTCTCTCTCTATTATTAATGCCGCGAATTTTTTGTGCAAGACTTTTCTTGCGCTGCAATCCTCCATTTTGCAAGTTGTGGGATTCATTTTCACTCTGACGGCGCTGAATGGCAGCACGACTCGCGGGCGCACCCTCGAGGAATGTACTGGTTCCCAAGCCCATACTTTCTGCCCCATGAATTGGCTCCAGTTTGGATGTTGGGTCGAATGCTGCGCTTTGGTCTATTTTGCTGCTGGTCAAAGTACCGCTGGTGGCATAATCCGTATATCCCTCAGTTCCTCGCCCATGGAAGAGGTTGAGATCGAGGCTGCTGTTATTAGGGCCAGCTCCGCCTAACGCCATGTTTCTCGAATCCTTCGCAAAAGCTTGCATTGGGGCGGTTCGTGATCCTTTACGATTGCGGTGAGGGTTGCATGCATCGAAAGGGCCATCATGGTGGAAGACTATATAGTTAAAATGAATATTAGTTGGGGGAATGATATATATAAAATTAGACAACTAAAAAGGAAATTGATCCTTACGGCCAGTCCCATATATGCTGGTAACATCCAACTTATCAATGACATCAAGCTTGTGACTGTTAGTCCGCTTGCTGCGAGATTTACCGTCCTTATGTCTTGCCTCACGCTCTCGATGTCTCCTCTCTCGCCTTCGTCTTTCGTCCTCAGGGTCCAGTGATTTTGAAGGGATATTCATTAGGGAAGATTCTGAGTTGCGACGGGGTCGGCGATGACTGCGAGATTTTGAGGATTCTTTGGGATCTGCGAAGATATCCCCACCTGCCAACCGGCTACTTCCTTTGCTACGTGACTGTGATTCTTCTTTTGATGGTCGTCGATTGGGGCGGCGGGAGGGGGGCTTATCGTCGGAGAGAGAGCGTCCACTGGGGGGAACGTTTTCTGGTCGTGGTGGAGCCGGTCGTCTTTCTTTTGAGCTCGACGGCTTTTCAGCAGGTTTGTCTGCTGGCTTGTCGAAAGAGAGGTTCTCCTACAAACAAAACCCGTTCTTGCATTAGAACACGAACGTCACCAAAAAAAGAAAGAAAGAAAAAAAGAACAAGAAAAAAATAGAGTTGGTGGGAAAAAAGGGGGGGAGGTTAGTGCGGATTCATTTTCTTGCAGGAGTAATGGCACATACAAATAATTCTGCAGCAAGTTCACTCAACGGAGGATCCGCTGATGAAGGCCTTTCCGGTGACATCTTCCCAGAGGGAACAGAGTCCGTGGTGAGAGGTTCTGGCTCGTCGAGGAATGGGTTTCTGGACACAGGGCGTTGTCTCGGGGTGGGGCCGGTTGGGGAAGCAATTGCAGGCGACGAAGCACGATTTCTAAAGGGATTGTTGGATCCCAAATTGACGGTCAATCGCGGCGAGGGTTGCCGGTCTGAGAAGGAGGAGACGACGTTAGCAAGAATCTTGGATGGATGGGGTGTAAGTTGGCAGGTTGGGAATTTTCAAATTGCGCGCGGATTGAGTCCCTGCAGGGGTAGCTGCCAGGAAGTTTGAAACCGCTAGTGACAAGGACAACACACAAGCGGACGTAGTAGTAGACAGTAGAAAGACTGATTATATGGATTATATGGTATTTAAAAAAAAAGTGGATGAGGATGGTAGTATTGTTTGATTTGGGTTGGTGGTGTTGTGTTGGGGTATTACTAGCATTGGGGTGGTGGGATAATCTGAGCAGTGAATTATAAAATTGAAATGAATATTCAACAAACCTGGCACGGATAGAGGGGCCAGAGACATGGCGGTAATGTACGGCGTAATAACCTTTTATTAAGGACAGGCAGGATGAGCGGAAGTAGGAGGAGGTTCAGGTTTCGGGTTGCGAGACAATCAATCAATCAGCAGGCGGGATCCGCAAAACAGCCCAATACAGCAGCTCTTTCTGTCTTCTTTTATTTTCTTTAGTCGACAATGAAACGGGTGATCCAACAACCTTGGAAAGGACCAATTGTTGGTAGTCGTGGGGTGTGTTTTCCTCTTTTCTGGAAATCTTTAGCCGCGCTGTTGTCGTTCGGGTCAGTTGGTCGATGTCAAGGGCGACTTCGAAGGGAATCGCAGTGGGCGGCAAGTGGGTGGCAATGGGACGGCGCCGTGAACGATGACGAGGTGGATACCTAGGCACAGTATTTCCAGAAATACGCAGTAGTGAACTAAATTTTTAACGTCTTTCTCTGCTAACATATCAGTCCCAAAGCCAGGTCGATTGGTGATGTGATGGTATGAGGGAAAGCCTTTTTGACGGGTCAGGGAGGGCGAATCACTGGGGTTCCCCTCGAAGGTGAAACAAGCGGAGCGTGAGTCTGACTGGGCAAAAGGGTGGGGAAAAGATGGTAGCGATGAAACAAGTCAAGGGCAACAAGTTTGACGAGAAGTGATTTGTTATTTTAAATGGATATGATTATGGACAAATTAAATGCACACAGAACAGAGAGTATATGAAGATGGAGGAGAATGAAAGAATCACAAAAGTGGGCGGCTTATGGGTGATCATCCGACAACGGGGTACACCGTATGCGGAGTACAGTGCGGGCTACAAAATAGGGATGTCTGAAAAAGGGGGTTCAAGCTGCCGAAGATGGCGCCGTCGCGGTCGCCGTCTATCTATTTTAAATAAATATGGGGATTTTGAGTATCCTGAAGACTTGACTACATCCTGAGGTCTTGGCCCTCAGCATACAAAAGGGGGGGAGGGTTTGGCAGCAAGAAAGCGGATACGTTCTGCCTCTGCGCCTTGTCTAAGTTGTCTTGAGCAATTTATGATGCTGGTTAAAGCAAAATGATGGTGTGAGTTAAAAATAAAAATACGGATGTGGGATGTGGAATTAATTAAATAATCCCTTGCATGATGATGCTGTTACAAACTTTCTGAGGTTCAAATCGTTCCACACGACCGTAGATCTATCTGTTCCTGACTACGGCTGCTCTCACACTGTACTACATACTCCGTACTCCGTACTTACATGCGTTTCCATGGGTTAAATATCTAGCGTTTGTGTGCTGAGATAATGATAACA
>LGUA01000494.1:0-15875 GCA_001660665.1 Emergomyces africanus | reverse complement strand
TTGAGGGAGCTTTTATATCGTTTAATTCCTTCTCCTGCTCCTTCATTTTTTTTCCTTTTTTTGTTGAACAGCAAGGTGTTTATGGCTATTAGATTTTTACTGGCGTTATTTTTACTATTGCTCTTTTCATTTTCGAGTGGGCAACGCGGTTAAAACATCCCATTCGCAAGTTTTTTTTTTGGGGGGGGGCTCCTGGTTTTTGGTTTTATGTATGAATGTGCCCTTTTCTATTGCTTTCCATTTTTTCCCCCCGTTTTGCGGATCAGGAGACATGAAAAGGTGTGGCTTTTAATGTATCTTGATTCAAAAATCATGGGATTGATATAGTCAATTACAGTATAATCTCATGCCCATGGTGTATGCCAGCATAGAACTCATAAGTACGGAGTAGCGTAGGCTTACTAATATTAGGAGGTCCAGCCAGCCCCAATCTCTTGCCGTGACGACTACAAGCCGACTCTACATTCACCGTCGGCAATACAACACCCCAGCAAAATGGCTTCTTAAACATATATCCGGGATATCTTACCTATACTCCAACACGGTGCTTCGTAACCTTCCTTTCTTTCCCCCCAACATTTTATTTTTCCTGGCGACGGACGGCTTCATTCGCCATCCTGACAGTGGCACGCGATTCCAACAAAGCCCTGGTTGCTTGGATAGTATTATTACTTCGAAATGGCGTCCAAGTCCCTCATTCCTCTTCTAGTCACCATGATGTTGGTGACCGGTGTTTGCAATACAATCCTTACAAAGTACCAAGTCAGTATTTGTGCCCGCTGTCCCCACTGCTTCTGAATCCCCTCCGTTGACAGCGTTATCAAAATAACAGGACATGCAATGCGTACGCAACTGCGATTCCCCCGAACCGAAAAAGAGGGTGCTATTTGAACAACCAGTTGTCCAAACGTATGTTTGCAATATTTTTTTTTCTTTTTTCTCGTAAAATGAACAATAATAATAGAGATCAGGCTACAAATGTTTGTCGGCGAAATGGGGTGTTGGCTGGTCGTGCTGGGATGTAATATCTGGAATCAGCATATTAGCCATCGATTCGGCACTCCCTCTGAGATATCACTTCTCGCTGGTGGCTACGAACCTGTTAACGGCGCAGACGATGATCGTGCCGAACCCGACGATGAAGTGGACTCTAATTCCCCGTTAAATGGAAGCCCCCGAGCCTCCGCCACAGCTATAAAGCTACCTCCCTTAGAGCATGATGATAAGATAATACTGAAAGGTTGGAAGATATTCCTACTGGCCGCACCAGCATGCTGTGATATTACGGGCACCACGCTTATGAATGTCGGATTGTTATTCGTCGTTGCAAGTATATATCAAATGACGCGAGGTGCACTCGTGCTCTTCGTTGGTCTCTTCAGCGTACTTTTTCTACGCCGGAAATTATATCTATATCAATGGCTGGCTTTATTCGTTGTTGTCTTTGGGGTTGGTCTTGTCGGGCTTGCCGGTGCAATATTTAAAGATAAACATGAAGTCTTAGATGGAATCCACCAAACCGTGGTTCAACTGTTTTCTAGGGACCTCCAAGATGACGACTTTGTTGATGAGACTCCAATCGCTGTAAAGACTGTCATTGGAGTGCTCTTGATCGCAGGAGCCCAAATTTTTACAGCCGGCCAATTCGTCTTGGAAGAGTGGATTCTTGAGCATTATGCCATGGACCCTCTCGAGGTTGTTGGTTGGGAAGGAATCTTTGGATTTCTAGTCACACTTGGCGGAATGATAATCCTTCACCTCTCTATTGGCAGTACCGAATCCGGCAAGCACGGGTATTTTGATGCAAGAGAAGGGTGGCACAACATGACTACCAACAGAGCGGTTGCGGTATCGAGTTTACTGATCATGATCAGCATTGGGTATGTAAATCCCGACATTTCATTTCTCATCTTGATGTACTTTACGCTTGTGAAGATTGTAGCTGACATTAACCAGCGGTTTCAACTTCTTTGGCCTCAGCGTCACAAGATCCGTGTCTGCCACTTCTCGCAGCACCATCGACACATGTCGCACGCTGTTTATCTGGATGATATCTCTTGGCCTGGGCTGGGAAACCTTCAAGTGGCTTCAGGTAGTTGGTTTTGCCATGCTTGTTTACGGCACTTTCCTCTTCAATGATATCATCAACCCTCCTTTAAAAGCCTGCTTACCTAGACACTCACGAAGGGAAGAACTATTTCCTGAAGAGCCCATTGAGCACACCTAGTTGGCTATATTTTCCACAACTCCAGCTTTTGTGTTAAATAAATGGCTTGCGTAGGCTTATGCCTGATTTGCTATTTTATGTTGTTTCCTTGAAACCCCTTCTATATTTATGGTACAGGTTTGGGCTCCTTTTTCTGGTCTAAGTTTTGACGATTTTGTTGCCATTCGAGCATTGTTTATGCTGCTATTTTATGGTGCTCTGGTGTTACGTAGAAGCGTGTTATATCGATTGTTATTTTCCGATGCATGGGCAGACATTCATCCATTTGTTAATTGTCATCATTCATTTGACATTCCTCTGTTTATCGAAGCTATTTACTGCGTATCAATTTGCCAACACTCCAAACGTTTTCATGTGATTTGATGCAATGTCATAAATTTCACATCATATGTACCGAGCAATCTTACCCGCTATTTAACGGTTCCCAAAAGCAGTAATTCCCCTTTGTTTACTTCAGCCCATCATAAACCTGCTTCTCAACATTGAACCACAACGGAACCAACTTGGGATCCGCGAATGGTAGAATTTGCGTACAAATCACACCGGCAATCCCGTGCTCCCGGTCACACCACCAGAACAAGTTCGCAATGCCCGCCCACATCCCACTCTTCACACTCCTACCCGTCAAGCTGCTCGTGATCATGAACGACAAGCCCCAGCCCTGCGGTTCATTATTATTTAGAGGGTAGATGTCCGGCACATTGTTGACAAGGTCGGGTTTCTTGTTCAACAGCGTACCTTGTCGACCAAAGTTAGGCATATGAGGAATATGGTTCTCGAACATCAGATCAACTGTAGATTTGGTGAGGATTTGTTGGCCGGTCTTGGGTGATGTGCCATCGTTTAGCAATGTGGTGAGGATGTCTGAATAATGGTGGAGCACGGGGGAGGCATTAGCTCCGGCACCGAAAGTCCACATATATATCTGTACATGCACCTTACGGAGAGCAGCAACAATCCAGCCTTCGTTCCCGAACGAATTGGCCGCCGTGATTTATATACTCCGCACAAAAAGGCAGAAAGTGAGGAGGAGAATCGCAATTATCAATTAACTCACCCAAATAATCCTGCGGGTTGGCAAAACAGCCCGCTCCACCGGAATTCAGCATGCCTATAGTCTCCTCCTTGTTCTTGGCGAGCAGCGGCCACCGAAGTAAATGATCTCTCTGCGATAAAGTGCCATCCGGGTTTCGCGCATGCATGTATGCCAGCTTCGATTTCATCTCTACTGAAGGAAGCATGCTGATATTCTTTAGTCCGAGAGGCTTGAAAATGTTATTGTGAAAGTAATCATTGAGCAAGGCGCCAGTAACGCGCTCGACTAGAATCCCGGCCCAGTCAATGCTCACCTATGGAGTGGGTGGTGGTGTGAGTTTATGGACATTCAAATATTGTTTTTTTGTTTCTGTTCTTCTGGATGTGGAATACGCACGCCATACTCAAATCCCTCGCCAGGTTGAAAAATCAAAGGCTGAGTAACATCATATACATGGCCAGAGAATTCATCATAGCCAATAGGCCGATTGAAATCTCGAACTTGCTCGTGGAAAAAGGCGTATCCAAACCCAGCTATTTTTGTTTATCAAATCAGCTCGTCGATAATTAGTATTCTCAAAAAATCTACTAAAGAAACTGGAACGTGAAATAGGACGAAAAGGTAAATACCAGTATGCGTCAATAGCATCTTCAACGTAATTCCCCTCTTCTTTTCCACCAGGGACCCATCCTTCTGTACGACTTTCAGCTCTTTCAATTCCGGGCAGAGGCTTTCAACCTGCTCAGCATCATCAAGAGAAAGTTTTCCCTGCTCCACCAGCTGCATACAAGCAATTCCGGTAATCATCTTTGTAAAGGAGGCAATCCAATAGACAGAATCTAAAGTCATGGGTTCTTCGATTCCCTTGCCACGTTTTCCTGCGGCATGGGCAAACAGTTGCTTGCCTTCTCTGTCAGCGATGACGAAGGTTACCCCTGGGATTCCACGCTCTTGATCCGCACAGGCATTTTCGAGGGCCTGGCGGATGGAGGTTACACTCTCGGGTGTGAGGTCTTTGCCCATTGTCGATTGGCGTTGGTGGTGCTTTTTCTTTGTTCTTTTCTTTTCTTTTCTTTGGAGGGGGGCGCGGGGGGGGTAGGTTTATTTAAATCGAAAATGAAAGAGAAATATCCTGCTCTTCCCCTGTGTAGATAATTGGATCTCAGGAATATGCAGCTGAGGATGTGGAAAAGTATTTCATCTTTCCCCCGCGTCAGGCGCCCTCGCACCTTAGCTTCCCCATCCCTTGTTCCTTCCCGTCCCTCCATACAACCCCGCCATGCTAGTAGCTACTACTACTAGTACGGAGTACTGTGTAAAGCTATAAAACAAAAGTCTTTGGGCCTTCAAAATCAGCGAAAAAACAGGCCATCTTCAAAATTAATTATCTCAACCAGATGCTCAGATTTCTATTAAATATACATTGAATATTATTAATAGTTAGTATTAAGTATATCAATCCTTTGCTTTAATAACAGCCTTGTATCTGTGAGACATACTGCGTAGACTTAATAATACTATTGTGGCGGGGATCTCGGAGCGGTCTGATTATTTGCCGAGGCATCACCGGATGTATGTATATCCGCCTCGCTACCATCCATCTCGTCGTAGGAACCCTTTTTTCTATGTATGTAGAGAGAGTGCGACATGCAATTTTTGTTTTCTATCTTGAAGCGTGTGGTCGTTCTCTCTTTTGGTTGCGTAACATTATATATCTAGGTCTGATCACACATCATGTTCTCTTTCTCTTAGTGGATTCTCTTGGATGTCTTCCGTTTTATTATCCAAATAGATTGTTGATTAGAATATTATATACACCCACTACGCTGACCTCTATGATACGATTCCGCTGCTCCTGTTCTTGTGCCGCCAGAAGCGCACACCCCCTCTATCCCACTACACTATCAATCTTACTTGTAATCAAGTGTCTCTCATTCTTTTTTAATTATTCAAGATTTTTATATATAAATTGATTGAATTATTAAAATAATTATTAAAAGTTGAAGTATCATTTCATTTCATGATTACTATTAACTTTAACTAGTTATCAATTTTTATAAAAGCTTAAATTATCTAAAATATATCTTTTTTTATGAAATACTAAATTTATTAAATTCTTTTTACAGTTTTTTTTTTTTAAATATTAAAAGATAAATATGACATGACTCGTGAGAATTTAACTTTTATTAAATTAAATATTTATCTGTAAACCATACTTTAATGGTAGCATAGAAAGGCTTGATACTTGGATTCTTTTATCTGTGCGATGGCATGGACTCCATGGAGGCCTAATCTATATTCTTGGCAGTGGAGCCACATGGCCGCATGAGCGGAGCAGGGTCAGGAGCTAAGGACCTCGGGAGCTAGGCCTGTTCCATAGCACGTGCACGGCGTGCACGGCGTGTTGTGTGTAGAACTGTATTTAATTATTAAATTGTCTTCATTTCTTATAAAACGTTAATCTTTCTTTAATATTTAAGATTCTTAAAATGATTTCCCTCTTTTTACCGTTCATTTTTAATATTTAATTTGTGAGAAATGTTGTTGAATAGTCTGTGTTTATACACTTTTATAAACATTGAAACGTAGAAGTTACTTTTAACTGATATCAAAAATCCGATAAGATTAAACATAAAACAAATGTCGGATACCGTAACCAGGGCTCCCAGCCACCTCGCATACTACAGCGCGGGAGTCTCCACTCTGCCACACACACAGCGGGCACAAAGATTTTCCAGTTAGATGGATCAATCATACTTGACTCCACAGATAATAATTTTAATTGAAAATATTTATATTCTTTAAATTAATTGACTATTTGATATAAAATGAATACTATGATATTTAAATTCTCATATATTTAATAACAATTAATATTTGTAAAGAAGATAAAAACAGGTAGTAAATTATATAATTTTAAAAGCTCTTGATTAAATTTTTAATGTTCTTTAGTTCCAGTGTCAAATGCCCTTATTTTAATGAGAATGGAAAAGTTTAAAAAACATTTTTAAAAAAAAGTCAATTAAAAACATAAAACATCATGTGTTGTATTATACATGGCATAGAAAACTACATTCATGGATTAAAAAGTGTTGAACATTTGACAAACATTATACACATAGCTAATAATGTAAATTCAGAAAATGTACAATCATGTTAAATGTCGGGTCGACTGTTAAAAAATATTCACATTACTCTTGCACTACTAATCTAAACATCTATTCTGTTGTTAAAAAGTCAACTAATGTTATATAACTCTCAATAAGTGTGAGGTAGTAAGAGAGAAGTTTGTGCGATACTTGCATGGTTTATAAGTACTACTGTTCTTCTGTTTGCAAATGAATTTTAAATTAAAAATAAATATAGAAAAATAAACAAAAATAAAAAAGCCCAAAATTGAACCCAACATTCACATTGCTTAACTCTTAGGAGGGCGGTGATGGTGGCCATCTTGGTGTCCAGGGAAGTGAGGTCGGCGCTCGCTGCTGCTGTCACTGCTGGGGTGATAGCCGTCTTCGCAGTGGGGTTGGATGAAATGGTCATGTATGTTGCATTCACCGCAGTCATTCGCGAAACATTGAGTATGGTAGCGGCAGACTATCGAATAACATGCAGATCGCCGCTCTAATCCCAATTTCTGAGGATTAGGAGAAGTATCTTGCCCCAGTGGTTGTTCCATGAGCATTTCATATAATTCTGGTTGGGCGAAAAGGAGGGGCAACACATGGATAGGTGGGGACCACATTTGTTCGACAGAAACACCGAAGCCATCGACTCCAGCCCACTTGCTCCTCAGAATTTGTCGCTCCTCTTCGGAGTGCCGCATTTCTACGGCACCCATCATCAGTTCATTGCTAAGTCTCACAGCATCTATCACTTGCCCTTCCCAGCTGAAGGATCGGGCAATGCCATCATCACCAATATGGTTGATTCCCCGTGGATCCTTCTGTAAGGAAGCCAAAATCCGTCTCACCTCACTCAGCTTAATAATAGAGCATCATCAGCGGGTGTCAAATGGCTTCCGTATTGGAAGCTGAAAGCCAATTTTGTTTCCTTTTCGACGCATGAACGGAGCGAACTTACTGCTGTTTCCGTAGAGCTAACACACTATGGACAACACAATGGTTAATAATCATACAGACTCGAATTGCATCACTGCCTAGTACTAGTAGTTCTGCTTGGTTCGGAAGACTTACTCCGGGCATGCCTTGAAAGGCCAGGATATAGAAGCCAATGGAAGTTACTGTCAGGAATTTCATGTCGGCGGGAGATTTGTTTCGGTCTCACCCTAGACTCTTCTAATCTGCTTTCATTTCTCTTCTTCTTCTTCTTCTTTTTTTTCCTCTTTTTCCGAATATGTTTCGGATCAACAGACTTTTATAAGTGGCTAGTAGTGGGTATTTATCTCAGCTAGCTCAGACCCTCTCTTCTACTCGGCCGGCGTGTGTAGTGAAGCGGCTAAGCTTGCTGAAATAAATAAGTTAGTATGATGGTTTTGCTTTGGCATACAGTCGGATGGAGGGAGCGGAGTTGCGGTGAAAATATTTGGTGGATTGTTTGTGGATGTTCACATGTTCTTTTCGCCATGTCGATGGGGAATTGTCCCCATGACCTAGCCACTATCTCCCCATGACCGGTCCAGTACAGAAGTAGACCACTGGGGCCTAAAAACGACGGACGGGGACGACGGGCATACAGTTGAACGTGGTTGCCAAAAAAGTTCATCGTGGTGCCGATTTTAGCCAGAAAAACCCTTCGGCGTGGTTCCAACTCGGACCCACGGCAGAACCTCATTAAAACTACGCACTAGATCTATTACTTATAAGTATTACTGATTATTCTACAAACCTGTCTAATTCTCTTATTAGAAGTAATTTTTTCATATTTCTTAATATCCCTAATCCTCTCTAACCCTAACCATACCCGATAACAAACCCCTAACCCTGATAATAGAGTTGATTAGTAATCTCTGATTAATATGGATGATACATTAACTGTGGTTTATTCTCGAGTGGCTGACTAAAGTTGAACATGATTCCCAAAAAGTGGGTCCTCACCAGCGTTCAACTGTAACCTGATGTTGAATGTCAAAATACTATATTCACATTCTTGCAGCTCGTAGAATGTAATTTAACTGTTTCTAATGTGAACTAGCGCCGTAAAACTTAGGACAATACAGTTTGATTTCCGCCGAAGTTTTTTCCGGCCGAGAATCAGAGCCCTACCCAGAAAATTGAAAAATCACAGTTCAGTCTGCACAGTTCAGTTTGCAGCCTTTGATAGGCACCAGCTGTCGCCGCTGGCCAAAAGCGGTACGGATATCACCAAACTGGCATTTGTTTGGATCTGACTGGAGAGAATGCGAGAAATGAGAAAAAGCAAACATTCTAAGGTTCTCTCATTTCTCAAATCTCAAATAATAATTGAAAAACACCATTGAACACACAATATATCATCACAAACATTTCCGTACTTCAATTTTTCTAGAAAATAAAATATTTAAGCTACCGGCTCTCTACGGAGTAATTTAATAATACTAGTATCAATGTCAAATACTATGCTGACTGCCACGCTGAAGGCAACGTCCAGTGTCATGCTGAATTGTAACATTTTAATATTCTTTCATTGTTACTTCATTGCTAACACTCTACAATCAATTTATTGTTCTTTATTAAGATGTTTATTCAATCAGTATTGCAGATTCTGACATGTTGTTGAATAGAGAGTATGCTTGTTCACTATTTTTACTAACCTATATAACAGAAAATTGTAGCGGGCCCCCTCTCCAGAAGGCTAGGCGAGCGTAGCGAGTGAAGCATGCTTGTTTAATTAAAAAATAAAATAAAAAATAAACAAGCAAATATTTACAGTACGGATTCGAGCTCAAAACTCTTTCCTTTAAAAAAAAATCTAATTTGGTGTTTTCAGCATACAGTGTCTGCCAACGGAATAATACAATGCGTTTATACCTAGGTCATGAAGCGTAATAATAGGATGGTATTTCGGGTATCTAAACAAGGACGTAGAGTGCGCACATCTAATAGAGCAGCAGTCAGTATATAGCTCATACATCTAAGAACTAGTATTACCGAGGGGTTCAACGAACAAGGGAGAGTCCGATAATCATTGAAATCCAAAAAAAAGCATTCTAAATGGAAGGTCAGTAGTTAGCACCTAGGTTGTTCACTGATTTCAGACAATGTCAATAAACTAACATTCAAAACCTTTCGCCCTTTAACTAGCTTGGAACGCTGCACAGCTACAATGGGTAGCTGCATCATCATGGCAAGAATGCCATACCCCCGGATTTTCTTAGTAATGCAGCCCATCACCAGCTCATGTCCAATGGAGCTCACGAAGAATGTGATAAACATGGCCCAGGGACTGGAAACGTGAGTCAAAGATGAGAAATAAACGTGGCGCCGAAGGAAATGATGGACTGGGATATTCCACTCTCTGGAAAACTCCAACCTATTGAATTGGATGGGGGGAAGGAATTAGCATATTCCGCTGCAAGGGGTGAGGAACGCCCATACCAATCGCAGGAGTTCCACCAGTCAGCGTAAAATTTACGGTCCGCAAAGCGCGTAATTTCCGCAAAAGCATTCAACGTATATTCGAAAATTACAAGAAACACCAACAAGAAGGTTATCACGAAAGGCAATAGCAACATGCTGATAGTTTCCGCAAGGACTAGAGCCTTCTCGGATCTGCTGCTCACGTCCCGCAGTCTTTCCGCAGACTCGTCTAGTACCGGAACGATAAACTCTTCGCTAATATGTGTAAGTAAGAATATACAGCCAAAAACGGCCAGAGTCTTAAAGAAGATTTCCATCCATCGTATTTCCTTCGTGCGCGGATATTCAAGTTCATAGCACAGGGTAGGGCAGAGCAGATAATCCATATAATTGTAAATCGTAAGGTTCTGCGGGTATGAAACTTGACCGAGAGGAGAGGTTAATTCCGTTGCAAGGTCTGAACGGAGTTTAGACAGTGGTTGTTCGGATTCGTCTTGCTTCCCGTTATCTAATTCAGTACTCTCTTCGATGGATCGACTCTCAGATCGTGGATAGCGCACAGCAGCGGATAGGGAACTGGGCACCGGCTGATCCAAGGCGGATAAGCGATGCTCCGTCTCACTCAAATGTCCATTGTAGAAGGCATAGGAATGCATTTTCATAAGAAGGGTTAGGGTGTGTAGGATAAAGAATACCTGGGCAGTCCAAGTCCAATGAAGTAGGAAAGGCAAGCTGGGGAGAAAAGAAATAGGTTAGCAGCTTTTCTAACTGCAATATTATGCACGGAGGCACATACGCTACCCATAAAATGAGCCATGCGATTTGAAAGCAGCTTTGCAATATCATTCCTCCCCTTGACCATCTTAGCCAGCCCTCGCTTTTCCTGAATTTTAAATGGAGCGGGAGAGACAATGCAGTACTCGAAACCATAGCAAGGTCACAAAATCCCAGCTGCCAAACATTTGCCGACAGCAACGACCACACTTGCACGCGTAATGGATGACCAGTGTCTTTTATATTTCGGACTACAGTGGTCATGACCATGATAAACAGGCTAATCCAAAACAGGGAGAAGAAACCGCGGAAATCTCGATAGTCGCTATCAGGGTCGAAATGAGAAACCCTAGGTTTGTATTCAATTGAATAGAACAATCTTCGTCTCGCCTGAGCTCGTATCTGCTTCCTTGCACATGATATGGACTGTACGGACGGAGGCGCATCTTCTGGAACAGGGGTAGAACGACCACTTAGAGGAAGGGTTAGCCGCCGTTCCAGTTACAAGGAATACCGGATGCTCGCGGAGGGTTGCGAAGGGAGGTCCTTTTTCATCTTTTTACCTTGACAAATCAAATGGCATTCTATCTACGCTTGCAGATGGAATGAGATAATGGTCTTCGCTCTGGTGCTTAATTGCCCGAACAGCTCGGGGCCGCAGGACGCTGGCTCCGGTACCAACATTCGCGTGTACAGAGTTCATAGTGAGGATTCCAAAGGGCAACGGGATATGGCTCAATTAAGGGGAATAATCACGGGGTTTAGCAGGGTAATCATAGTAGGATAAGCATAATAAATATACAGAGTTGGCGAAGGAAATGCCAGCTCAGTGCTGGGAATGAATACTAAGTAGTAGTAGTAGTAGTTGAAGTACTCTCTCTCCACGGCCGCTGGTGCTTCGGGCGAACCTTCCTTGGTGATGTCAGCGCAGCGCACTAGCATCGTTAGTAATGCGCATGATACGGCATAGGGCTGTCTATGACAAACCGTTTCCTACTGACATGTAAATTATTCGTATTTTAATGGCGGCTGAAAGTGGCGGCAGCGCATAAAATCTTTTACAATTATTAATATCAGCCCACACGGATATTTGTTCGGATCATCGTGGAGGAGCTCTTCGTGATTAAAATTGCTGAATATGGGGGACGTCGGCGGTCTTGCCATACTAGTACAGTACTACTACTTGCTACTTAGAACTCTCAACTCGGTACCCAGCACTCTTTCTCTTGTCTGTGATTTTAATCGATAAATTTTCCACTTCACTGCACAAGCTATGTTAATGGAGATGAGCACGTACATGCTCACCAACACAACCATAAACAGACATCTGATGGCGAGCGAGCCTCTGGACGCATTCTATACTACTAGTAGTATCGACAATATACAAAGTAGCAAGAAGCACGGTACAATAAAATAGCTATAGCTTCTGCTTAAGTAGTACTTAGATATGCGAGATAGGGTGCGCTCTACAACCTACTACTTACCGTTCCCAGACAGTGCAGGACATTCTCTTCGCCAGGGCTCCTTAGCAAGGATGGAGGAAAAACTTCCATAAGTAGAGCCTTCCGATGGATTGATGTATTCCCCATTAAAACATATATCTAATACCAGAGCGCATGCATATTCTCACTTGCTGACAATCTATGCTGCGATATAATTTACCATGTCTTAGGAGCCTCAGAGTTTTAATCCGTACTACTAATCCGCACTGCCCCCTTAAGATCTCCAGCTGAGTTTGTTCCTCGAATTATTTGGGGCCACGAGAATATCCATGAGTAGCCAGAAACCACATTAGACGAAAGATCTGAGATTTATGTATTGCTAGTCCACCCAAAAGTATTTCATGATCGCATACGGAGAACTATATATTCCACATCTGGTTCAAATCGACCTTGAACATACTACTAACTAGTACCAGTAGTACTAGTATACTAGCGTCTCTAACTGCGCGCGTATTCCGCAGAAGTTTCAGGTTACGACTGTACATAAACCGTGCACCGAAGAGTAGGTAAAGGACCAGAATAAATAAAAGGTACAGCAGCTGTTTTAAGAGGAAGAGAATTAAATATTGGTGTACTCCGTAGAAGTTTCGTGGGTATGATGGCTGGAGCCCATGAAGCCTCGACGCCAAGCTTTGAAATCGGTCAGGTTGAGAAGTAGTTTGCTAGACCGTATACGGTTAGCAGCCTCGTTCACCCACCTCGCCAGATATGTCAACGAGAAAACGGCGCAGCTTACCTCTGATAATCCAACACGAATATTAATACAAATAGAGCTGGATACACCAACAAAAGGTCCTAGGAAGCCAGGAACGGCGTTACAGGTTTATTCCCGTATATCGAAGCTGCTACTTTTCGCCTTCCCCCGTTTGGGGTCCTCGCGACCACCATGAGTTCTCGTATGTCCAGACCCCTCTCCTCCAGCTACACTGTGTTAGGGATATGTGCTCATACCAAGTCTAGTCAAGCAATTCATTCGGAATGTGCGAGCATCAAAAACTATCGCAGATGAGCGATCAGTGATCCAGAAGGAGAGTGCGGCGATTCGAGCCAGCTTCAGGGAAGAGAGTGCGGACTCAAATATAAGGTGTGTTTAAGGGGAGCAATGTCAGGTCTCGTTCACATTTTCACACGGTGTTTTACAGGAGAAATAATGTGGCCAAGCTACTTTACCTTTTCACGTTGGGCGAACGGACGCACTTCGGGCAGATAGAGTGCCTCAAGCTATTGGCATCGCCTCGTTTTGCGGACAAACGGCTAGGCTATCTAGGCACCATGCTACTTCTTGATGAGAACCAGGAGGTCCTCACATTGGTTACAAATTCCCTAAAAAAGTTGGTCTCTTGCGATCTGACCCCCTTACGTTTGAATAAAATAAAAAGCCTTTGCTCATTATGTTGCGCAGTGATCTAAACAACTCGAACCAATATGTCGTGGGCCTTGCCTTGTGTACGTTGGGGAATATTGCCTCCATCGAAATGTCGAGGGATCTATTTCCCGAAGTGGAGTCTCTCATCTCCACAGCGAATCCCTATATCCGCCGAAAAGCCGCTCTTTGTGCCATGCGAATTTGTCGAAAAGTCCCGGATCTCCAGGAACATTTTATAGACAAGTCCAAGGCGCTTCTGTCTGATCGAAACCATGGAGTCTTGCTATGTGGTCTCACTCTCGCGACCGAGTTCTGTGAAGAGGAGGATGCAGAAGGTGGACATGAGGTTATTGACAAATACCGCCCCCTGGTACCTGGCCTCGTCAGAGTTTTGAAAAGCCTTACGACATCTGGATATGCTCCGGAGCATGACGTGTCAGGCATTACCGATCCATTCTTGCAGGTGAAGATACTTCGGTTCCTGAGAGTCCTCGCCAGGGGAGATGCGGCCACTAGCGAATTGATCAACGACATCCTTGCTCAAGTCGCTACTAACACGGAGTCCTCTAAAAATGTTGGAAATTCTATTCTCTATGAAGCTGTCTTGACTATTCTCGATATCGAAGCAGATTCTGGCCTTCGGGTGCTAGGAGTCAACATTCTTGGCAAATTCTTAGCTAACAAGGATAACAACATTCGATATGTGGCGCTCAACACTCTCATTAAGGTGGTGGCCGTTGAGCCAAACGCTGTCCAAAGACACCGAAACACAATTCTGGAATGTTTGCGGGACGCCGATATTAGTATACGGAGACGTGCTCTGGATCTTAGCTTTACGCTTATCAACGAAGCCAACGTCAGGGTTCTCGTCAGAGAGCTTTTGGCTTTCCTCGAAGTTGCGGATAACGAGTTCAAACCGATTATGACTACTCAGATAGGAATAGCTGCGGATCGATTTGCCCCCAATAAACGATGGCATGTTGACACTATACTTCGTATCCTAAAACTTGCCGGTAATTATGTCAAGGAACAGATTTTGTCCTCGTTCGTCCGTCTGATAGCCACAACCCCGGAACTCCAAACCTATTCCGTCCAAAAACTTTACGCCAGTTTAAAGGAAGATATCTCTCAAGAAGCTTTGACTTTAGCTGCTTCGTGGGTTATAGGCGAGTACGGAGATTCTCTTCTCCGCGGCGGCCAGTACGAGGAGGAAGAGCTAGTCCAGGAGGTGAAGGAAAGTGATATAGTGGACCTTTTTACAAATATACTTAATAGCACCTATGCTACCCAAGTCGTGACCGAATACATTATAACGTCCGCAATGAAATTGTCGACAAGACTCACCGAACCCACGCAAATTGAGCGAATTCGACGTCTGCTTAGCAGTAGATCTGCAGATTTGAGCGTCGAAATCCAACAAAGGGCTGTGGAGTACACCAACCTATTTGGGTACGATCAAATAAAACGCGGCGTGTTAGAGAAAATGCCTCCGCCCGAAATCCGCGAAGAGCAGAGAGTCCTAGGAGAGGCAAGCAACAAACGACAAAGCAGATTGCTCAGAGACAAGTCAAAGAAAACCGCCAAACCATCAGAGCAGGACTTGTTACTCGACCTTATGGGTGGCTCTGATGATACCTCCACCAGCGTCGCTGCCAATGCTAATGGATCCCAGAACACAGCTGATCTGTTGGCAGATATTTTGGGGGGCGAACCTTTTCCAGGTTCCACACCTAGTCCTTTCCAGTCTACACCTGCTCAATCGTCTAACATTAGCGGTATCATGGATCTTTTTGGCTCGACCGGCACATCCCCGCCACCTCAGGCACCACAACCTTCCACGTCTCGATGGGGCTTCCGGGAGAGCTTAATTCCCCTCCCGCTCAGACCTCATCTCCTAGCTCCGTTCCGCCCTCGCAAACTGTATATGAGAAGAATGATTTGCTGTTAACGCTTCAAATTCAAAGAACTAACGCCGGCGCCCAGATATTGGCTCGATTCCGAAACACATCTACTTTTGATCGCTTTTCAGGTGTTGGATTGCAGGTGGCTGTACCTAAATCTCAAAAACTTCAGCTCAATGCCATCAATAAGGCTGACCTGGAAGGGGGAGAGGAGGGCACTCAGGGAATGAGAGTCTCTGCTATAAATGGCGTACGTTTTTCCGATTGCAATCATTCTTTCTCTTTTTTTCTCTCTTTTACCCCACTGCTCCTTGTTTTGCTCTAACTGCTAATGTTTTTGAATAACCGAAGCCCCTGCAAGGGAAACTTCGACTCCGTATCAGAGTTACCTACTCCAAAAACGGGGCACCTCCTGTCACCGAACAATTGGCTTGGGCAGAACCTTGAGAAGGTGTGACCATGCTGGCGACGCTGACGCGACCTCAATCTTCGACGGGCTGTATTCTCTAAGCTTAAGAGCATAAATGATAGCGCACATTCAAAGACCGTTA
>LGUA01000493.1:0-15893 GCA_001660665.1 Emergomyces africanus | reverse complement strand
TGTTAGATTCCAGGACCCGAAAATTGCGAACTAAAATCCGTAATTACTACTCCGTAACTAAGTATCGTTCATGTAAGGCCAATTTCCGGGCTCGGATCAGATAAGTTTAAAATCGCACGAGCTTCACAAATAATCCCCGAAAATAACGTGGATTACGGATCAGATAACGACACTGCCCTTTTTTTTTTTTTTTTCTTTTTCTTTTTAACTTACATCCGTTCTGAACCCACGCTGGGCTTATCAGATGCACGGAAACAGTGTTGCCAAGCGTGATTAAGAGCATAATTAACTTAGAGCGCAGACACATACGTGGTCTCACTGGTCTGGCAGGAACAGGGGGCTCGGCCGTTGGTTTGCCGGTCTGACGGTTTTATTTTTCCAGCCATCCGCTCCACTCAGTGTCACAACCCCCCGCTCCGAAGCTCATTCAAACCTGCGATACCGGGTTTATTTCCGTAGTGGCAAGTAAGGAAAGAAACCTTAGATCCCGGGCTGTGAAATCATGTTTTCAAGCCCCTTTTGCAAAGGCTCCCACTCTGGCAAGGGCTATATAGCTCTGAATTCTCGATTCCTTCACGCATCTAGTTCACCATATCATGTTCTCACGTTTATATCATCGTGTACCTACCGATATCCGATCAACTATCTCCTCGCTTCTCGGCTCCCACTTGCCCAACAGCCCACGCCGATTTCCTAACATGCCTAGCGACGAAAAATCTATGAGCTCGTCCAGTTCGACTACCCCGACAAATGTGCTCGTGATAGGCGGTTCATATTCCGGGCTTGCCGCAGCTCTGAATCTTCTCGACCTGTGCCAAGGTCGCAATTGCCGATTTGCTGACGGTTTAAAAGTTGAGACCTCTGGGACCTCTGAGGCTTCAGAGCCAGCAGAAGCAAGAGAGACGACCCCTTTGCAAATTACCATAGTGGATGAGCGAGATGGCTACTGTGAGTTCGCCAATAGCCCCCCTCAAGGTGACCCTGAGCTCAATAACTAACGAAGCGGGAATAATTCACAATAGTCCATCTTATTGGGACCCCACTTGCATTCGCTTCAGAAGAATATGCCGCTTCTGCCTGGAGAAAATTTGCTGACATTCCCGCGCTTCAGACACCAGCCATAAAATACATACACGGCAGCGTCACTCACGTGGATTGTGAACGTAAAATCTCCATCATCAGGGAAAACGGAACGAACAACGAGATCCCCCAAAAGTATGACTACTTAGTCGCAAGCTCTGGGTTGAAACGAACTTGGCCCAGTGCCCCAGAATCATTGAATAAGGAAGAGTATCTCATTGAGATAGCCGAACATGTTGCGAAAGCAAAGCTTGCCAAAGATGGTGTCGTTGTTATCGGCGGTGGTGAGTTTCCCAGTCAGCTACAATTCAACATAACCGATACGTCCGTTTGTGTAAGAATAGGCCCCTATTAACTGAGAGAATCATTCTTACAGGAGCGGTTGGCATCGAAATGGCAGGAGAGCTGAAGCTGATGCAGCCAAACCTAAGAGTCACCTTAATCCATTCAAGATCTAAACTCCTATCCTCGGAGCCCCTTCCTGATGAGTTCAGTGACCGGGCCCTTGAACTACTTCACGATACTGGTGTTGAAACCATCATAGGATCACGGGTCACGGACACAACCCAAACGCAGCCAAAGGGAAGCACTACCCCAAACTACACCCTCACGTTATCAGACGGACGAACTGTGAAGGCAGGCTATGTGATCAATGCCATATCGAAATACAGCCCAACAACCACATACCTGCCCAGCGCTGTGCTTGATAAAGAAGGATATGTGAAAGTTAATTCAACGTACGGATTTTCTTTCCCAGTAGTAATACATGTTGCAACTGACACCACCAACAGTCTTAACTTCCTCGACGAAGTTCCCAACGCCCAATACCATTTCGCAGCAGGTGACATCACCCTAATGTCCGGTATCAAACGAGCAGGCCGGGCAATGCATCACGGACACTACGTCGGGATGAACATCTACCAACGGATGCTAAGCGAACGATTCGGGACGACACCGAAGTTCTCCGAAATAATGGACACACCGCCATCAATGGCTCTGGCTGTAGGGACTAATGCAGTCGCGTATGGAGGTCCTCAGGGCGTGGTGTCAGGAGACGAAATAGCGAAGATGTTTTTCGAAGATGATTTGGGATTTGGAAGTGTGTATCTCCCCTTTTCCCTGTTGCGCTGAGAAAAGCGTAATATATTGTGTGATTGATTGTTACTAACATTAAAATGAAAACAGTCTGCTGGAATTATTTGAAACTTGGAGAGGCGGCGAAGTGATTGGCTTTTTTTTCTCATGGGCATGGGACAACTTCGGACTTGCTTTCGGACGGGCATTAGGGAGTGTTTTGGCGTCAGGGTGAGATATGAGTTTACATGCTTTTGAAAGTCCTATTTACATTTCGTCACGAGGGGGTAATTACGAATTGAACACTGAATTTTATGTTACTGTGTTTTAGATAGACAAGTTCTTTTATGCTGACCTGATGCCGTTAAAAAAAGATTTCCCACTTCTATATATATAGGCCTTTGTTTCGCTATAGAGAGCGGTAGAGTGGGAATCTTAGGAACGGATAGAATACTTGTAATAGGTCCAACAACTCATGAAGAAGTATCAGACAACAACATTTATGTGTAAATTGAGCATAAAATTCCGATGGAATCGCCATAAGGAGTACTTTATGTTTTGATATTCTTGCGGAATAAAAACTAAAACTAAAAAATGGAAGAATGGAACGGAGTTAAGTAATTAAATAATAACTTAAAGCAGTTGGCCGATATTACTCAAAAGCCTGGTGTAATGCATTAATTTTGTAACTCTCGCTCCGCTCCGCCAATTCTATATGGGTGCCTTGATCAGTACATTTTCCATCCTCGATAAGAAAGATTACGTCTGCTTTTCGAATCGTATACAGCCTATGCGCAATGGCAATGACAGTCATACGTTTGGTAGCTTTCTCTAGACCAGCTTGGAGAAGTTGTTCAGATTCCGCATCAAGGGCACTTGTCGATTCGTCTAGCAGAAGTAACTGAGGCTTCCGGACAAGAGCGCGTGCAATGGCGAGCCGCTGCCTCTGTCCGCCTGATAGCTGGTTTCCACCAGGTCCGCAGTTAGTGTCATACCCTTCCGGCAGGCTAACGATGGTGTCGTGGATATTTGCCAACTGACAGGCTTCTTCAATTTCTGTGTCGGTTGGTTTGTGACCGGGCCGGGCTCCAAGGGCAACGTTGAATCGTATGGTGCCTTCAAATAGCACACTGTCTTGTGGGACCAGAGCTATGTTATCACGGAAAGAGACCCCTTCACAGCTTGAGATATCGTGGCCGTCAATGCAAACACTGCCAGAGCTTGGCGTATATAATCTTTCGATGAGTGATATAATGGTGGATTTGCCAGCACCGCTGGGACCAACAAGTGCGGCAAATTGGCCTGGTTTGATATGAATATTTAGCCCTTGCAGAACCGGAGCCTCTTGACGGGCTGGGTATGAAAACCTCACGTTATTGAAAGACACACTGATACCTCCCTGCCTTGAATCGAGGCGTTTCTCAGCTGGGTCGGCGTTCGCTTCGAGGTCCTCGAGACATCGCTCCAGCGGTTGGGTCGGGCCAGAGAACTTCTTGGTGGACCCGAGGTCAAGGAGGTTCATAATCCGGGCTAGTGCTGTGAAAGCGCGTGACACGTCTGGAGCAAGAGTGAACATCTGCCCCCAAAGTTGTGCACTGACGAGTAGAGCCATAAGCACAATGAAGAACTGTGTCTGGGAGTAATCACCAGCAATGATTCTTTTAGCTCCCCACCAATAGGCAAGTGCGTATAAGAAATTGCTCAGGCCATAGGCGATTGCTAACCAAAGGTTGGCATACGCGCTTTGTTGTGCAATTTCTTCGACTGGTCCCTTGAGAGACCGGCGATATGTCTCCAAAATTTCATGTTCTAGTGCAAGAGCAGAAACAGTCTTGATTGAATTAACGGCTTCAACTGTTATTCCAAGCGACTTCTCGAAGGCTCTTGCGTGGCGTTCTTGAAAGCGCGCCATCGAGACGACTCGCATGACACCCGCACCGAGCATCAGGGGCACAACCGCAAGGCAAACTAATGCAATCTTCCATGCAATTGCATGAGACAGGGCGATGGCTGAAACCAGATTAACCAAAATAGCAATAATGGTGCCCATTACAGAGCCGGTGATCCCAGAAAGGGCATTACCGTCCTGGGTGATGACCGAAAGGAGGAGAGTAGGGCTTCTTCCTTCTGACTGATGCCACTCCAGGTCTTGCTCCATTAGAGCCCTGAATGAGAGGACTCGGACTTTGTAGGTAATTTTTTCGGCAACCCAGCCGAATGCTGACCAGCTTGCCAAATTAGCGAAAAACTCGATCACGGCGAGAATGAAAAACATCAATCCATAAAATTTGCCGGCAGATCTGATTGAATCTGGGGATTTGCACGGGCTCAGTCCGCCAATCGTGTTACCGAAGATAATGGCAGAGGCGGAATATGTGCCGCCAACGACGAAGGCACTGGCTAGCGCTAGTAGGAGGAAAAGTATGTGAGGCCGGAACATTGGACTTAGTCTTTTGATGGTTGACCAAATGGGCCGTTTTGCATTTATATCACTGGCACCATCTTCTTTCGGCGTGGATGTCCCAAGTGAGCGCCTTTCATCAAGGCTACCCTCGACAATATACTCTCTGTCGGCAGCCTTCTCAGTTATATTGTCCACAGGGTCTTTCGATGCCAGCGACTCGCTCGAAATATCTCCTTCCTCTAGAGAAGCATTGAGATTTTGTAGACGCACTAAGCCAGCATAGGCTCCACATTTTGTTATTAGCTCTGAGTGCGTTCCCTGCTCAATAACTTTTCCTTGGTTCATTACAATGATATTATCTGCGTTCTTGATGGTTGAAAGGCGATGGGCGATTGTGATTAATGTCCTTCCGCTCATTACCCTCTCAATCGCGGACTGGACGCGTTGTTGACTGGCGGAATCTAGGGCGGCTGTTGCTTCATCAAGAATCAAAAGTTTAGGTTCTTTAACCAAAGCTCGAGCGATGGATATTCTTTGCTTTTGGCCTCCCGATATCAAGCTACCGCCAGAACCAACAAGGGTACCATATCCATCCTTCAGACGGCTGATAAAGACAGTCGCATCCGCGAGAGCTGCCGCCTTCTGCACTAGTTGTATAATTTCTAGGATCTCCGGGCCACAAATTTCCGCCGCTTTCTCCAGATCCTGCTGGCCCCTAACAGCAGCGGCTAGTTCAGAAAATTTATCCCCTAACAACGTTGGTGTCAAATGAGAGTGAGTTGGAGAGTTAACTAGACCAAGAGCAATATTTTCAAGGATAGATCGATCTAGAAGTGAGGGTTCTTGTTGGACAAGACTAATGTTGCTTCGCAAGAATCGGGGGTTGAGATCTTCGATGTTGTGTCCATCAAAAGATACTTCTCCGTCTGTTGGGTCATATAGGCGTGTTATTAGGCCCGCTATAGTGGACTTCCCACTGCCGGATAGACCAACGATTGCCGTATGCTGTCCAGCTGGGCAGGATATCGAGACATCCTGTAACACAGGTCTATCTGGACGAGATGGAAAGGCAAAGGAAACCTTGTTTAATTTTATGTCACCCGAAGCACTCGAGAGCCTTTTTCCAACGCCTTCGGCTGTGCCGTCTATTTTCGGTTCCCGGTTGATATCAGCTTCCAACTTTTCAAAAGTTACTCCCGCAGAATCGAAGACCTGAACAAAAGGAGCAACTTGGCTGAGAATCAAAGAAGCTTTGATAAATTAGGTTAGCAAAAAGGAACTGGATACTTGATACACTGAGGTTGAATGACTCACCATCAACCAATATAAAAATCACCGTGTATGTAGTGCCGACAGATGAACCGGGGTTATCAGAGGCAACTGCCTCCGAGATCTTTTTAGAGCCCTGCCAAAACGCTAGTGCATTCGCGGAGAAAGCAATGAAGTACAGCAATCCTGACTGGGATGCAACCGAAATCGCTTTCCTAATTCCAGCTACTTTTGCACTATCCAACAGACCAGCGAACTTTGATTCTAGCTGCTCGTTTGCCGAGAAAGCATGCACAACTGTTGCGTTGGATAGGGATTCCATTGCAACAGAAGCAGCTCCTGCGACGTCTTTTAACATAGCCGATGCGTACTTTTGAGTATAATGGCCACCGACAAGAGACATGAGCAGATAGGCTGGCGTCAGAGACACTAATTCGCCACCTAGTTTCGCGTCTTTGACAAAAGCAACTATATACGCTGTGACGAAAAACGAAACACTATTTAGGATCACCCCAACTTTCTCAGAAGTTCCTTGTTGAATTGTCGTGATGTCACCCGTGAGTCGGGAGGCAGCTTCTCCGGCTGGCATGTCGTCAAAGAATGAAGCATCCTGCCGCAGTAAGCTTTTGAAATACCGCTCACGAAGTCGTTGGGCTAGGCGTTCGCCAAACAAATTCCACGAGGCGACGTAGACATAGACCAAGACAAAGTAGGCGATTCCGATATAGACAACTTTGAGGACTTTATCATTAACTTCTGCTTGATATGAACCGCCGCTTTGAGAATCGGCGCTGCAGGTTGCAGAATTGAGGTTGTCAACCAATTGGCCGAATAGGATGCCCATAAGGGGGAATGGTACCCCCGATGCAATCGCAGACAGCAGACCGACTACGAGGAGGGTGATGTCAACAGTCGTCGGCTCTGCATAAACCAGAAGGCGTACATATCTAGTCGTTCTTCTAATAAACTATACAGCCAACGAACAGTTAGCGGCAATCCCGACTTGTTAATTTTGAAATGGTTATTGTCCTTACCCTTCGTCTCTTTACAGCTCTAAAATCACCACGAGCTACCTTTTCCAATACTTGAGCCATGGCTACGTTTAGTAGCAGATAACTCGCTTCCGTACTAGCTACAGTGAGTCGAAATAGTTGTTTCTCTATAAGCAAATAGTACTAGTGGGGAGAGTTGGTTCATGGTCAGAACAAAACATAATTGTCGACAAGAGCCTGGTGCCACGCGATTGACTCCGATAGTTCTGATCGCATCATTTTCGCATAGAGAGAACTCTATGCTCCTGTTTTCTTCCTTTTTTTTTTTTTTTTTTTTTTTTTTTTTTTTTGTTACTGTGGATCAATTTACGCCAATGCCTGCGAGGGGATCACCAGGATAATGCATAAAGTGGCATGGTGATTGCATGTACGGAGTACGGTGTACAGTACCGAGTAATGGTACTAGCACCCAGTCAAGTCCGTACTGTAAACAGATTTCATTCCCTCCGTATTTATCCCGAAACACCCGTTTTTGACAATGTGAGGAAATACGCCGACAGTACTAGGCATACTCCGCCCATGTTTCTATGTACTTGTATGGAGTACGGGATACCGTATCGAGCCCAAAACTTCAAAACTCGGGAAAGAAGACCCCACCTGCACGGATCAGATAACTTTATTCAGTTCTAGTCACCCGATATCGGAGATTGGATTCTTATCAGATTAGATTATGTCTGCCAATAACACGCCTTCGCTACATTTTCTTTTGAGGTTTCCAGGATTGTTGCCAAAATCCATGGAATTAATACTAGCCCATTAAGAGTATCCGAAGTAATATATTACTACGGAGTAACTGTGAAGTGATTTCTCATGCTTCAAACTTTGTGGAGCTCGGTGCCACTCATGTGGGAAGTACTAATTCCCGATATCCATCATTACTGGCTACAACCAGGAGGAACGAACAGAAATTTCTCGCAGTGGACCCAGGCACCTCGCCTGGCTTAGGAACCATTCTTACACAAGCCACCTGAGGGTGGATTTACCTAGTTTGTTATGAAACACATCGGTACTTACCGATCAGGTACGTGCCTGTCATCATGGTAGTACTCGTACGAAATAATTTGCAAAAATGGTCATTACAGGCATGTGGAAGGTCTCAAAACGTAACGAAGACCCCTTGACCATACAATATGGAGCCCTTATGCAAAGTTTCCATAATGCCCCTGACAACACGGTAATGACGAATTAGCTCTTGAAACAGATAGGGAAGTCCCTGCAGTCTCATGGGACTACTGGTACAGGGACGGTAGAAAATGCAACGATCGGAACTGGTGTGTTGGCATTTGCGTGAGATAAACGAGAAAGGAAGCGCGAAAAATTTAACCGGTTGCGCATAGAGGATCCGTAAAGCTACGTCTTCAGATTACCTGTCTATGGGTCAAGAGAAGATAAATATTCATGAAAGCAGTCAGTAATACGAAAGACAACTGACCATCAATTTTACAGAATGTCCAATTTCATCATGAACCGGAATTCACTTGAATCTGAAGGTGGTAAGGTCAACGGGAATGCTCAATTACACGTTTCTACAAATGGCAGGGTGGATGAGGTTTCTTCTGAACAGCCCCTCCTATTTCTTAAGAGTTTTGATTATCAGATTGATCTCTTAGTTCTAGCATGGGCATTGCTCCTGTACCGCGGTACTGGTCTCAGCGAAGAGGGTGAATTCGCTTGGGATCTGAAAACAGCGTCAAGCGATGGGCATTCTTTTTTAGAGACCGGGTTCTCAAGCAATATCAATGACATCGTTTCGGCAGAGAGTGACTACATAACGAAACCGCTCAAATCTATCCGCACACTAAGGACCACGATCGCTAGCAGCGAACAAATGCGGCTAGAGGACTACTCTATCCTTCTCACATGTGCTGCCTGCAACGTGAATGGCCGTAACGATGTAAGTCTCTCTGATTTTCAACGATGCCTTTTATTCTCTCGACTAAAACTCCTGTGTAGTTACCGTTTTCCATTGAAATATCAGCATCGAAGCCGACTTTATTCTGGAAACAACATGGACACCATGCCACTCTATCCTTGCATGCTGTTCGAATCCAGGGCTTCGGATTCATGGACATTCTCAACTCAATCCTTGTCAACCCAGACCCGACAGTTGGGCAGGCGATACAGATCGGTGACTATGAATTGCAAAAACTGTGGGAATGGAATGCAGCCCTCCCTCAAACAATGGACCGCTGTATTCATGATATTTTCATGGAAAATGCACGAAGGCATCCCGACCGCCTGGCAGTTGTTTCATGGGATGGCGAACTGTCTTACGGGGAGGTTGACCAGTTATCAACAACTCTGGCAATTCATCTCATTAAGCAGGGTATCAGAATAGGGAAAGCCGTTCCACTTTGCTTCGAAAAATCAATGTGGACTGTTGTTGCAGTTCTTGCCGTTATGAAGTCCGGAGGCGCCTTAGTGCTCACAGACCCGAGTCAACCTGAGGCACGTTTGAAAACCATAGTCACAGAAGTGGGAGCAGACCTGATGGTGACATCGAAAAAGCAAGAGGAACTGGGGCGGAGAATATTACCAGGAGGAACGGTACTTGCTGCTAACCATGAGTTTTTCCGACAGCATCAAGAATCAGTGTTGTCATCATCTTCCACTGACGTCCTGCCTTCCGTTCCCGGGTCGTCTACACTTTACATCATTTTCACATCAGGAAGTACAGGAAAACCGAAGGGTGTGGTAATATCGCATACAAACTATACTAGCGGTGCGTTGCCTAGGGCGAAAGCTGTAGGCTATGGCCCACATTCGCGGGTGCTCGACTTTCCGTCATACGCATTCGATGTTAGTATTGATTGCATGTTATGCACTCTTGCCCAAGGAGGGTGTGTCTGTGTGCCGTCAGAAGACGACCGAGTGAACAATCTCAGTGGCGCAATAAGAAATATGAAAGTGAACATGGCTCATATGACACCGTCAGTTGCAAGGGTCCTCGACGAGGATATTCTGCCATCTCTTGAAGTTCTTGGGCTTGGAGGCGAATCCGTTTCCCCTTCAGATGCCGCAAACTGGGGCAAATGCACAAATATTATCATCGCATACGGGCCTTCGGAGTGCACGGTTGGCTGCACAATTAACAAAGCAGTTGCACTCGATCGAGCATATACTAGCATCGGGAAGGGAGTTGGTGGAGTAACTTGGGTGGTGGATCCAGCCAACCACGATCGCCTACTGTCTATCGGATCCATTGGTGAACTTATTATGGAAGGTCCGATTGTAGGACAGGGATATCTGAACGAACCTGAAAAATCTTCGGCCGTTTTCATAGAAGATCCCACGTGGTTGCTTTCCGGTGGAGGAGGGGCTCCTGGAAGACGTGGCCGTTTTTATAAAACAGGAGATCTAGTCAAATATGACCCAGATGGCACCGGTTCGATAGTTTTCGTGGGCCGAGGTGACCAGCAAGTGAAGCTCAGAGGACAACGAGTAGAACTGGGAGAGATCGAACATCATTTGCGAACAAGACTACCTGCCGGGGCTGCTGTTACAGCAGAGGTTATCACTCCGGGAGGAAATGGGGGGGAGCCAACCTTGGTCGCTTTTATCGCAGAGCAAAATACCGCAAAATTCCAGACAAATGGTGAAATAACGGCTTTCTCCGAAGAGCTCCGGCACGCTCTAGAAGTTATGGATAAGGAGCTTGGAACTGCACTTCCTCGGTATATGGTGCCAGCAGCATATATCCCACTCGTTGAAATGCCATTGTTAGTGTCATGCAAAACAGATCGGAAAAAGCTTCGTAGCATAGGGTCAGGCATGTCAAGAAAAGAGCTTATGAGGATTAAAGCATCTTCAGCACTGAAGAGGGAACCCCAGTCAGAGATGGAGCGGAAGTTAGAACAAGTTTGGATAAAGTTGTTTGGCAGTGAAGTGGAGATCGACGTACAGTCCAATTTCTTCGACTTGGGAGGTGACTCCCTGATGGCCATGAAATTGGTGGCTATTGCTCGCACGGAAAACCTTTCAGCCAATGTAGCTGACATCTTCCGGTATCCAACCCTATCCGACATGGCTTTAACTCTCAAGCACGTGGACTTCGAGGCAGAAAGCGAAGTGCTACCATTCTCGCTGTTAACTTCAGGCTGGAGCGAAGACGCTGCTCGTATCGAAACGGCTAAACTTTGCGATCTTGACGCAACATCAGTCGCGGATATTTACCCTTGTACACCACTTCAGGAAGGATTAATGGCCCTTTCTGCCAAAATCAGTGAGGCGTATGTCGCTCAGAGAGTTATCGAGCTAGCAGATATCTCAATTGCACAACGGCTCCAGAGGGCGCTCGAAACCGCAGTTATTGATTCTCCTGTATTGCGCACACGCATAGTACAAGTTCCTGGCCGCGGTCTCATGCAGGTTGTTTTAAAAGATGGGATCTCATGGCGTTCAGGCGCCACATTAGATGAGTACTTGGCTCGAGACCGCAACGAATCAATGGGATTAGGCACGCCACTCGCCCGTTTTGCCGTTATCTCCACCAAAGAAACAGGCAAAATCCACTTTGTCTTGACGATACACCATGCTCTGTACGATGGTTGGTCAATGCCATTGGTTGTCAGGCGTGTTAATAGGGCGTATAACAACCAGGAAACAGAAAGACCTGCCAATTTCAACTCCTTTATTAAATATATCGGTGGCCTCAACTTTAAAGAGTCCCAGATCTACTGGAAAGACTACCTACAAGATGCAAATCGCTTGCAATTCCCAGCGCTCCCTCGGGCTGGGTATCAAACCCAGGCTGAGTCGCTGCTGGAAAAATACATCCCTCTAGGGAAGCCTTCAACATCAAGTACTAGCATTGCAACCGCTATCCGAGCAGCGTGGGCGCTAGTAGCTGGGAGTTATACTGCCTCCGATGATGTGGTGTTTGGAGAAACGCTTACGGGGCGAAATGCGTCGGTTGTGGGTATTGAAAAAATCGAAGGGCCAATGATTACCACCGTGCCAGTGCGTGTAAGGGCGGTGAGAAATGCGAGAGTTGGTGAATGCCTACGAAACATCCACGACGATACCATACTTCGTATTCCTCACGAGCATATGGGTCTGCAACATATCCGACGCCTGAGCCCCGACGCCCGCGAAGCTTGCGAGTTAAGGACAGGTATTGTCATCCACCCAACCACATCAGAGGGTGACATGAGCATTACGGGGGAAGGACCAGCCAATGGTTTTGTTCCAGCTGGGGTTGAAGAAGCTGCCCGCGAGGCGTTGAAATTCAATACATATGCTCTCATGTTGGTTTGCTCGCTGGATCCCGGTGGTTTCCTGGTCATGGCCAGCTTTGATTCGGCAACAATTGGCGTCAGTCAAATGGAAAAGGTTTTAGTTAAATTCGGACAAACTGTACAACAACTCCGTGAAAGCCCGAATGCACTTGTCAGAGACTTGCTGCCAATGACCGAAGACGATCTAGCTGAGGTATGGCATTTCAGCAATATCAGCAATCCAAGGGACCTGGATGCGGAAATCTTGGGTTACGGCTATGCAAGTGTCGTTGCGACTTGGATTGTTGATCCAGAGGACCCGGAACGCCTACTCCCTATTGGGGGGGTAGGGGAGCTCTTGATCGAGGGACAATTTGAATCAGCCACTTCTTCTCACATCGACGGCACAAAATGGCTTGCTGCAGGTCATCAAGATATTCCAGGAAGACGAGCCACGCTCTATAAAACGGGCCAGTTAGCCAAGTACAGTAGCGAAGGCTCCATAGTTTTAATAGGGAAAGTCGGCGGCCCTTCCAAGCCCAACAAGCAGATTGAAGCACGGGGAGCCAAAAATCGGTTACAGATAACAACTTCAAAACAGCGGAAGTTGCGAAAGCTCTGGAGCTGTGTGCTTGGCATCAGTGAGGAGGAGGTCGGTCCCAGTGATAGCTTCTTCGACCTCGGTGGCGACTCCATCAGCGCCATGAAATTGGTTGCGGAGGGAAGAATGGAAAGTCTTGAGCTGACTGTGATGCAAATCTTCCAGCATCGCTGTTTTCACGACATGGCAGATATCGCAGGTGAATCGCTGCCTCCTCAAGCATTTAACAAACAATACCTCCCTTTCTCGACTCTTGATGTCTTAAATGTTGATACATTCCTTTCTGAAACCATCCGTCCACTACTTGCAAATCCAAGCTGGAAAGTAGCAGACATCCTACCTGCTCGTCCTCTCCAAGAAATCGCGGTGGATGGGACAATCAACCTACCCCGATATTCTGCACGGTACGAATTATTCTACCTGGATACACCAGTTGATCAGCCGCGCCTGTTCAAAAGCTGTCAGGAACTCATATCCCGCAACGAGATTCTACGGACAATTTTCGTCAAGCCGGCGGGATATTGTTTTGGAGTTGTGATTGAGGAGCTACAGCTACCTCTAGTGAAGTACGAGATAGATGGGGATTTGGAGCCTTTTGCAGAACAGCTTTGCGGTCTTGACATCCAGACCGTCATGCCACTGGGGACACCTTTTATAAAATTCTTGTTTGTTCATTGTTCTGACGGGCGAAGTTGCTTGATCATGCGGATTTCCCATGCTCAATATGACGAAATCTGCCTCCCCATTTTACTCCGGCAACTTTCCGCACTGTATGAAGGCAAATCGGTTCCTGAGGCTTTACCTTTTTCTTCCTTTGTGCATCACGTTGTTAGAGAGAACATCCCACAAAGTATCGAGTACTGGCGAAACCTGCTCCAAGGGGCGTCGATGACAATTTTGAGCCCATCAACACCATTAGTGTCCAAAAAGCCATTTTTTATCTCCAAAGCGTTTGACATCTCTTCCCGGTCCAAGGAAACGACCCTTGCAACGCTCCCTTCAGCAGCGTGGGCGTTGTGTTTGGCACGCCGTTTGTGCGTGCGCGACGTAACATTTGGAGAGGTGGTCAGCGGCCGGAACATCAATCTTCCAGGCAATTGCCACGTGGTCATGGGTCCGGCGTGGCAATATGTTCCAGTCCGTGTCAATTTCAAACCCGGCTGGACAGCAACCGACCTCCTCCATTTCGTGCAACAGCAGCACATTATGAGCACCCAGTTCGAGGGAATCGGCCTTTCGGAAATTGTTCAGAAGTGCACAGATTGGCCAGAGACGGTGGACTGGTTCGACTCTGTTGTGCATCAAGATGTTGAGCACGTGGAGAACTTGGCGTTTCTCTCAGCCAACAGCCGAATGGACACAATATATCCACATCTGGAGCCTGTTCGCGAGTGGAAGATACAGGCCTTCCCGAAAGGCGACAGCCTGTGGATCGAAATCGTCACTTTCGAGTCCTGGCGAGCTGAGGCCAACTCTATCCTCAACGAAATGGGTGACATTATCTTGCAGCTGGTTACCCGGCCGCATTCAGTGCTTTTCAGGACAGACATGACAGCGGAACCCGAACCGCCAACGACCCAATGAAGCTTCTTTTCCCTCTCATTTGAAATGCATGAGGTACTACTAGTACTCATAGACTTCATCAAAAGAAAAATGATACTAAAAACCTTGGCATTTTCATATAGTTTCTACTCCGTAGTAGTAATAGAAAGTTCAAGTTAGTACGGAGTACTCCGTAGAGGGATTGATACTAGCAATTACACCCCCGGTCAAGAGCCGCTATTTTTAAATAAGTTTTTAGCTCATACACACTCATACACACAAAATAACTAACAATTATCATCTATCATCACTGAATCCTTCCCTTCTTCTGTGTTTCTTGACTGGGTGGAACTGGCTTCTCTGATATTTCATCTAGTGTCCTGCTCACCTGTCAAAATCTCTCAAAATGACTAAGTTACTGAGAGCAGACATCATAGTGAGATTTATGAAGAATTCTATTTTGATGTTCTGAAGATCATAGAGAAGATGTGAGAAAGACTGTGTACTTGTGTACTTGTACTATGAGAGCTGTGGAAGTAGTAGAGAATGAAATGACACTGTCACTGTCAACAACTGATCTAATAGCTGAGATATAAAAATATTATACTGCTCTGTAGTAGTAGTATATATCAATTCTTCTTTGAAATTGTTCAAAAATCGATATTTGTATATCTCATGACTCTGTAATCTAGATTGATTTTCATAGCTTCTTAGTTCCTAGCTCCGCTCATGCGGCCACGCGGCTCCGCCACCATGAATATAGATTAGGCCTCCGTGCCACTACATACTAGTTAATCAATCAACAACTTCATACTGAATTGTCATAGAGTTTCCTTTATGCGTTACCAGCAGTAATCTTTCACTAAATATAAGACTTATCACTAGTATTATAAATACTCTTAAAAGCAAGTGCATTTTTATTTATAAAGATGAAGAAAATTGTCAAATTTCGAAAGTTAATAGTGATATGATATAAAAAGAATTGTCAATATCACTAAAAAAATAAAAAAATAAATAAAAAAAAATCAGAAAACAATAATAAAACAGAAACCATTGTCACAAATAAAGTCTATATACAAATATAAAACAAGGAACGAAAATTCGTTCTACTTGTCACATACAAAGCATACAAAAACAAAACAAAAATTGAAGAAAAAATGGATCTATTTTTTTTTTTTTTTTTCTTTTTTAATTTTTTAATTTTTGATTTCTTTATATCTGGGCTAGTGCCTCTCTCGAAGTCATTTGACTGGCAGAATAGTCTTGACTCTTATGGCTGCTGTTATTCCTTACGGTTCATGCATGACGGGTAGGTTCTGGGCCAAGAAACGTATTTGGCCAACGTTTCAGGGAAGCTGAAGGTTGAGGAGGATAAAACTGCGACGGAATTGGAGGACGACTAGAAGGACGAGGACGAACACGAGGAGGAAAAGTAGGTCTAGAAGGGTAGTAACCAGTCGGCTTGGTACGAGGACGAGAATGACCATGACCTCTAACATCTAACAACCTGGAACGAAACGCCACGGGCAGAGAACGGGTTGTAGGGTGGTGAGGTGCATGGGAATGCAGTGTCCTAGGTTGATGAGTTGGAGCAGGAGCTCTAGGATGCCGTGACTTGGAGCGAAACGCCCCACCCCGAGTAATAGGGTGGTGAG
>LGUA01000492.1:0-15937 GCA_001660665.1 Emergomyces africanus | reverse complement strand
GGTTGACGTGATCGGTGCATATGCACGCCAAGCCAACCAACCGCATCTTTTTTTTTTTATCTTATCAACTACTCTGTACGGTCACCTAAAAAATTTCAGAATTCAAGTATTGCGTAGTAGTTGCTCTCACGCAATACGCTGATCCACTTCCGATGCGCACGCCCTTTAGAGGGCGATTGAATCTCAGGCCTCCAAAGGTTCAACTGCCTACACTGTTATTTACGAGGAACTTTGTGAGAATGGCGCGCAATTATGAGGTTCGTCGCGCACCGAAAACAATATGAGAATCAACCCGCCCGATTGATATGACTTTGGAAGAAAGAAAGCATGACAAATAAATAAATATTTTTTTTGTAAAAAAAATGCTAATAACAGGGATCAATCTAGGATGCCATCGTGGCGCTCAATTCTCTTCAGTCAAATTTCGCAATCGTCAATGCGATCCGACAAGCAGGCCCGAATATGAACCTCCAAGCAATACCTGAAATGATCGAGTGGTGCCAAAAGATAGGATATCAGGTGTGCGGCCACCCTTCAGCGTTCTACAATCACAAATTATCGTACTCCCTGCTGCTGTTTGTTTTATAATTGAGACGATTTGAAAGTGAATTTTGTCGTAGCCTCATTGGAAAATGCCTACAGTTTTACTGACTGATATCGCGGTTCGTTGCAAAAATATAGCCATCTGACCTAAACCGGCTGAATCTAATTCACATCGCGGGAACAAAAGGAAAAGGATCAACCTGCGCCTTCATCTCCTCGATTCTGAGCCAATACCTGCGATCCGCGCCCGAATCTTTCCCTCCAGATACCCCACGCCCAAGAATATCAAAAGTCGGCCTGTACACATCCCCGCACCTCCGCTTCGTCCGCGAACGCATCCAGATCAACAATGAACCTCTCTCAGAACAGCAGTTTGCGAAATATTTCTTTGAGATCTGGGACAGATTGGAGGCATCGGCAAAAGCTACCGGGATGGATCCAGCAGATCCCGCATCGAAACCTGTTTACTTTCGCTTCCTGACACTCATGGCCTTCCATACATATATATGTGAGGGTGTGGATGCCGCCATTATCGAGTGCGGCATTGGTGGCGAGTACGATACGACGAATATAATTGATAGGCCGATCGTGACGGGAATAACAAGCTTGGGAATTGATCATCAGTCCATGTTGGGAGATACCATAGAGGAAATCGCTTGGCATAAGGCGGGGATCATGAAGAAGGGCGTCGAGTCATTCACTGCCCTGCAGAACGAGAAGGCGATGGCAGTGCTACGAAAGCGCGCTGTGGAAAAGGGGGCAGAACTCCATGTCGCAACCAGCCATCCAGACCTGATACCTAACAACCCAACAGTGGTCCGACTGGGCCTTTCAGGAGAATTTCAGTATACTAATGCGAACCTTGCCGTTGCCGTTGCCGGCTCCTTTCTGAGATCCAGAGGCTTCGAAGAGATACCCTCCGAAATGAATGATTCCCCCTTACCCGAGAAGTTTAAACAAGGCCTGGAAACCGCAAAGCTGGGTGGTCGCTGTGAAACACGCGTGGAGAAAAATATTACCTGGTATATTGATGGGGGTCACACGCTAGAGAGCATAGAGGCAACGGGGAAATGGTTCGCTTCGCAACACCCAGTCGCCGATAACAGATCATCACCGTCATCAAAAGATACAGAACCCAGCCCTCGCATCCTCATCTTCAACCAACAAACGCGCGATAGCGTTGGCCTCGCCCGTGCCCTCCACAAGACACTGTCCCTCTCCTCCGCCAACCTCACTTTCACCCACGCCATCTTCTGTACAAACGTTACTTTCAAACAGGCCGGTTACAGACCAGATCTCGTCAGCATAAACACCAACGCGTCGGACGTCGAGGCACTAAGAGTGCAACGGGCGCTTGCGGAGACGTGGAAGGAATTATCCCCGTCGACGGAAGTGCTGGCGAAGGCTACCATTGAAGAGGCTGTAGAGGTTGTCAGGGATATTGCGAGGGTGAGGAGGCAGGAACGATCTGTGGGTGATGAAGGGCCAGTGTCTGCGCTTGTGACTGGGAGTTTGCATCTTGTCGGTGGGCTCTTGGAAGTTTTGGAGACAACATCGACTGACTGATTGAATTGACTATCGAACTGGTTGAGAAAAGGAGAATGAACGGGAAGTGGGAGGGAAGGAAGAGAGATTAAGAGAATGGCAAAAGGGGCACTTGGACTTTGTTTTCATTTGCATTACTCTGCTTTCGCCTGTTTATCCATTGTTCCGACGTGATATAACGTAGCTTTTCCAGGTGGTCATGCTTTTCTCCTGGCCATTTGCTCTTCTACAAACCATATTTCAACAAGTTCCCACTTTTTCGGCCTCGTTTCCTGCTTGATGCCTTCAACAGAGTTCCTCAGCGAAATGCAGGATGATACGATTTTATCCGTTCTTCCAAATACTTCCTTGTGCTGATACGCTCCGCCAGCCCTAACCACAGGCCTGGAAACCCTTTCAGCACCGTATTTTTCTCTGTATATTCTATGAGACTATTAGCTCCAGTATATGACCATTAGCCTGCAGAGGAATAAGTGGTTAGATATAGTATTTATGTGCAAATGATCCTCCATTGTCCACCTACTGCCGCAATAATACATTTTATGCCACTTTCAATTCCCAAGGAAGCATGAATCCCACATTCAGCATTCTGCTACTAATTTCTCAAATTCAATATCTTGCAATCAAGCTGACAATATAGTATCCATCGTGCATGTAGAACCGCATCGCTCGTAGGCTGGCTGGCAGAACTTGGAATCGTTGTTGGTGGCTGACAAAGCTCAGGGGATTTGGCGGGGCAAGAACCACGGCTCAACGCGCTCTCAAAGCTCTCATTTAACGCTCCTGAGAATAAAAATACTAATACTACTAGTTGGCGACACCATCACTATTCTTACTCCCATGTCAACGGGTTGCATCTTCTCCATCATCCTATAGCCGAACATCGGACTCCGGTGTAACTTTCCAAATACGCCAATTACCCCCCCACAAACCCTTCACCGAAATCCACATTGTCCGGCGGCATGTCAGAACCAGACGAGAAGAAGACTGCGACATAGGCGACAAAGAGGACAAATCACCTAACGAGACTCTCACGAGCACCCACGTAACCAATGACTCTACAGGGAAGAAAGGGAGAGGGGCCAAAAAACTACAAGATGGCGGCTCCCCACCAGCAAACCCAGCCGCAAAGCTCACTCCCAGCATGGCAGAATCGTTACTGGAGCTGAACCCGGCCCTACGAAGTGAACTCGCTGGAATGGATAAGGAGAAGGCGACCGAAGTTCTGCGACAGATGAATATTTCTGATCTGCTCACTGGCCTGTCGGTAAATCCGAAGAACCAGAAGGACATGGCGTCGTTCAAGTTCTGGCAAACACAGCCGGTTGTCAGGTTTGACGACAGGGAGAGTAAGGAGCCTGATGGGCCGATCAAAGTCATTGACCCTGACAGGGTTTCCCGGGAGCCTGATCCTCTAGTTGAAGGGTTCGAGTGGTTACACTAGATATAAATGATGAGGCAGAGCTGAAAGAGTTATATGAATTGCTGGCCAACCATTACGTGGAAGATGGCAGTGCTATGTTCAGGTTCAATTATTCGCCTGCCTTTTTGACTGGTGCGTTATTTGTTTCGTCGCCTCCGTGGACATCGGCCAAATGTATCTTGTCTCGCTAACACAGGTTACAGGGCACTCAGAGCGCCTGGGTGGAAGAGAGACTGGCATGTTGGTGTCAGAGCTACCAAGTCTCGAAAGCTCGTCGCATCTATATGTGGTGTACCCGCCGAAATTTCAGTGCGCGGGAAAGCGCTAAAAGTCACCGAAATCAACTTCCTCTGCGTACATAAGAAACTTCGCGCCAAGAGGCTTACACCGGTCCTTATCAAGGAGATCACACGGCGTTGTTACCTGCATGGCATTTATCAAGCGATATATACAGTTGGTATCATGTTGCCTACGCCGGTCAGCGCGTGTCGATATTACCACCGGTCCTTGGACTGGCTAAAGTTGCACGAAGTTGGCTTCTCACCCCTTCCAGCTGGCTCAACCAAAGCCCGACAAGTTACGCGGAACCATCTACCAAGCAACACGTCCACCCCAGGTCTGCGTCCAATGCAAAGCAAAGATATCGACGCCGTTCAAGATCTGCTGAACCGATATCTCAAACGATTTGACCTTAGTCAGATTCTCAGCCGCAAGGAAGTAGATCATTTGCTGCTACATAAGGAAACACCTGGAGTGGAACAAGTTGTTTGGTCTTATGTTGTTGAGGAGCCGGGCACGCACAGAATCACGGATTTTGCTTCTTTCTACTCCCTGGAATCCAGTGTCCTTCGAAACTCGAAACATACCACCGTCAGAGCCGCGTATCTCTACTACTATGCGACGGAAACTGCATTTGCGGAAAAGGAAAAAGGGCTAAAAGAACGACTTTTGATGCTTATAAATGACGTGTTGATTCTTGCCAAAAAGGTATATGTCTACAGCAGCTTAAAGAGTCTCCCTACCTTTCGTTGCTTTTTTTCTCTTTAGCCCATAATGCTAACTCTGGTGACAGGAACGTTTTGACGTTTTGAACGCTTTGACTCTACATGATAACCCTCTTTTCCTTGAACAGCTAAAATTCGGCGCTGGAGATGGCCAACTTCATTATTACCTATTTAATTACCGAACTGCATCCATCGCTGGAGGAGTGAACGACAGGAACTTGCCCGATGAGCGAAAACGAGGTGGCGTTGGAGTCATCCTCGTCTAAGCTGGAAATAGTCGATTCGCAAAGATGACACTATACGATATTGGAAGGACTCGCAGAGGCTGATATTACCATACTCTTGAGAAATGAACTGCATAAATTGAATAACCGCGAATGCATGGATCGGGTTGCATTTCCTAGGGCACGGCACTAATTACTTAGTAATTATCAAATTTGTACGTTTATTAAGGCCCAAAACATGGCCTCCTCCATAGCCTCTTAATTATTCTTAACTCGCCGAGGAACAAAATGCCCAAACAATCACCATTCTTCAAACATTCCTTAGTGTATTACTGCGTAGTGTATTAGCGTGGTCTAGGCTCTTCACCGTTGCGTGTATATATAGCGCGGCCACGTTTCTTGCCAAGACTAGTTTGCTGGCATTTATGGCCCGGCAATAATCCAGCATCACGTGCAGTGGGGTCTGACGTCACGGGGATTATTTAGCCCTAAGCCGCTAGTTTGAGGCGTCTGGCCTAGATCTTTTGAAACGACGTCTCATCCCCTTCTGCTCCATGATTCAGATATATATCTCCATGACGGACTCTATCCTGGGTTTTGGCTATGCCAGCTACACCGTCTTCCAGAGTGTATATGTGAAACTGTTGTTCTCCCCTTTGCCGCCCCTAACAAACTGAATTGATCGTACTATCTATATACTACTACTAATCTTCTTCTTCGCCCTGCGGCCTTGTTATCAATCTCGGGTTTCTGCTCCTAGCTGGACAACGACGATATATCCTAATTCAATGAAGCCTCTTGTATACCTATGACTAAATATTGACTCCATTTACTGGTTCCTCTTACCCTGCGAACAATGGGTAGCGCACTGTCAACTGATAACCTGGGGCAGAGAGCTTCCTCAGGTTAGCTTCCCAATTTCCCCTGCAGTGAAGTGTTTTTTTCATGTCTCCATATCTTCTGGAGCCCCTTCCTTTGTATCTCTGAAAACTTCTTCATTGGAACGGTTGGGGGTGATTCCGTTAACTGTATATTAACAATTTGAACCCGGGCTTTTATAGTGGAAGAGCTTAGCCAACGTCTAGCTCATCGATTCGCAACGAAGTGCTTCACCCCACTTGAGCTTACCCATTTGAAAGACAATTTCTTCTCCCGAGCTCTAGACCAACGTGGCATTCGCTATTGGAATGAGGAAATCTTATCAGAGTTCTTGGGTATCCCTGATGGTGCCGGTTCCGCGGCTTCCGTAACCAGTGATGGATCACTTGACGCGGGACCTGTCATCTTCCGCATGGTCTCATATCTCGGTGCATTTCCGTTCCAAAACACTATGGCACCAAGCGTGTTGACGTTTGAGGCAATGATAAAAGTGGTCGTGCTTCTTACTGAGAGATACGGGAAAGTCCTGAAACGGGGGAAGAAGGATCGCATTAAACTGCTTTTCGGCAGCCTCGCGGATGTTGGGCGAAGGGACATAATCACACAGCTGAAAGAGGCTGCAGAGGACTCGTTCGAGTCGAATGGCGTTTCCGTCCCCAACGGTGAAAGTGTCATAACTCCTAACGCAGGGTTCTCAGTTGACCAACCAGTTAACGACCAGGACGAGGACGACGACGATGATCTGGCTCTGGCGGCTCTGGAATCTCTTGATGCGATTGAAGTTTTCAAGCACGACCAACGAATTGACAAAACTGTCTTCGAATCGAAGATATCTCTTGACACCTTTCGACGACTTCTCACTCTGCTTGTTGTCACGGCTCCTCTTCGACCCTTGGGAACAGTCTCAAAATACACAACAGGGTTGAGCAAGCCCTCACTAGATACCGTTCATGAGCAGGTTGAGAGCATTCTTGCTGCATTAGACCCTGAAGAAACAGAAGGTGGGATCGGATATACATCATTCTCTGAGTTGATATCGTCGTCTCTCCCCTATCTCTTTGATCCTTTAACTCCCTTGTTTGAGCATTTGCTCTTCAGCAAAAACCTCGATCTATCACGAAAAGGTGGTTCGCCAACTACCAATGGACCGCCAGATAAACCAGCTCCAACACCTCCTTCAACGCCTCCGGCTTCCCCTCCTTTGTCTCCAGTCATCTTACTGGTGGCTTCAACTCTTGCATCCTTAACCCTGCCCTACTATCTCACCTTTCATTTTTCCTTTCTACCTCTGCTCAAATACCGAATATCTTTCGCAATCGCACCCACCTCCATCCAGTCTTCTCGTCGACAGAGCACGGCGAATCATTAACTTCCTTCTCGCACCACGTCATGACATGGCAAGCCCCGACTATCCTGCTAATCAGAGGAGCGGTGACTTCCGAATCCAACGAAGAACAAATGACCACGATCGGTGCATACCTCCCACAACCCTGGAAACAATCCTCGTCGTATTCTTCCCGCCGATCATCAGAAGGTCCTGACCCATCAGCCCTCCCTTGCCTCTTCGAGCTGTCCCCAACCCACACCGTGCTGCAGGGCTCCCCATCCTTCTCATCGCTAAAGTCCAACATGCCTGTAAGCTACTTTTCTACGAAAACTGGTATAGCCATTGGCTGCCTAATTCCACCGTCGTCTCGAAAATCCCTTGGAAGTGATCTCCATCCTAAACCGGCTGGCGGCGGCAGCTCCTTATTGACTCTGCACTCGAAAACGCTACCTTCATAATCTCCGAAGGTCTCAATGGCGAAGGCGTATTCCTACCCCCAGGAATTTCTCCCACCGCAGCCACGACAACTCCGTCTTCCACATCTCTAGCAGCATCAGCAGCATCCATATCCGCCTCCAACAATAACATCACGAAATCCATCTCCATCTATAACCTGGAAGTATGGGGGATTATCCCCTCCCAATCACTAGCAACCCAACTCGATAGCTCAGGATCCCCCACCGAGAGACAGGATGCGATTGCCTTACAGCGCGCGCAGTGGAATTTCGAAGCGCGCGAAGCGGAGCGTAGGCAAGCGATTAATATTAAAGTGGGCGGTGGGGATTCGGAGGCTCAGACTGGCAGAGCGCTGCTAGAGATGGCGGGTATTATTGGTGATTCGCATTATTCAGGACAACACCTCCGTTGAGTAAAATTAGGAAGGGAAAAATGACGTGAGGGAGGGACGATATTAGTAAATCGGATTTCTTATGGTTGATGACACATTTTTGTAATGATTGATACGAGACCTTTCTCTGTTTATTTGACAAGCTTGCTTGCATTCACTTTTCGATTCTTTTTCAATTTTCTCGTCCCCTGTGTTTTTAATACTGAGGCCCGTTAATTCCGAGGCCCCTTTTCCTCTTCACTGGCGCATGGGATGTTAAAATTATAATTTCGTTTTTCTTTGCCATTTCTTCCCTCTTCCCTCACGTCATTTTTCCCTTCCTAATTTTACTCAACGGAGGTGTTGTCCTGAATAATGCGAATCACCAATAATACCCGCCATCTCTAGCAGCGCTCTGCCAGTCTGAGCCTCCGAATCCCCACCGCCCACTTTAATATTAATCGCTTGCCTACGCTCCGCTTCGCGCGCTTCGAAATTCCACTGCGCGCGCTGTAAGGCAATCGCATCCTGTCTCTCGGTGGGGGATCCTGAGCTATCGAGTTGGGTTGCTAGTGATTGGGAGGGGATAATCCCCCATACTTCCAGGTTATAGATGGAGATGGATTTCGTGATGTTATTGTTGGAGGCGGATATGGATGCTGCTGATGCTGCTAGAGATGTGGAAGACGGAGTTGTCGTGGCTGCGGTGGGAGAAATTCCTGGGGGTAGGAATACGCCTTCGCCATTGAGACCTTCGGAGATTATGAAGGTAGCGTTTTCGAGTGCAGAGTCAATAAGGAGGCTGCCGCCGCCAGCCGGTTTAGGATGGAGATCACTTCCAAGGGATTTTCGAGACGACGGTGGAATTAGGCAGCCAATGGCTATACCAGTTTTCGTAGAAAAGTAGCTTACAGGCATGTTGGACTTTAGCGATGAGAAGGATGGGGAGCCCTGCAGCACGGTGTGGGTTGGGGACAGCTCGAAGAGGCAAGGGAGGGCTGATGGGTCAGGACCTTCTGATGATCGGCGGGAAGAATACGACGAGGATTGTTTCCAGGGTTGTGGGAGGTATGCACCGATCGTGGTCATTTGTTCTTCGTTGGATTCGGAAGTCACCGCTCCTCTGATTAGCAGGATAGTCGGGGCTTGCCATGTCATGACGTGGTGCGAGAAGGAAGTTAATGATTCGCCGTGCTCTGTCGACGAGAAGACTGGATGGAGGTGGGTGCGATTGCGAAAGATATTCGGTATTTGAGCAGAGGTAGAAAGGAAAAATGAAAGGTGAGATAGTAGGGCAGGTTAAGGATGCAAGAGTTGAAGCCACCAGTTAAGATGACTGGAGACAAAGGAGGGGAAGCCGGAGGCGTTGAAGGAGGTGTTGGAGCTGGTTTATCTGGCGGTCCATTGGTAGTTGGCGAACCACCTTTTCGTGATAGATCGAGGTTTTTGCTGAAGAGCAAATGCTCAAACAAGGGAGTTAAAGGATCAAAGAGATAGGGGAGAGACGACGATATCAACTCAGAGAATGATGTATATCCGATCCCACCTTCTGTTTCTTCAGGGTCTAATGCAGCAAGAATGCTCTCAACCTGCTCATGAACGGTATCTAGTGAGGGCTTGCTCAACCCTGTTGTGTATTTTGAGACTGTTCCCAAGGGTCGAAGAGGAGCCGTGACAACAAGCAGAGTGAGAAGTCGTCGAAAGGTGTCAAGAGATATCTTCGATTCGAAGACAGTTTTGTCAATTCGTTGGTCGTGCTTGAAAACTTCAATCGCATCAAGAGATTCCAGAGCCGCCAGAGCCAGATCATCGTCGTCGTCCTCGTCCTGGTCGTTAACTGGTTGGTCAACTGAGAACCCTGCGTTAGGAGTTATGACACTTTCACCGTTGGGGACGGAAACGCCATTCGACTCGAACGAGTCCTCTGCAGCCTCTTTCAGCTGTGTGATTATGTCCCTTCGCCCAACATCCGCGAGGCTGCCGAAAAGCAGTTTAATGCGATCCTTCTTCCCCCGTTTCAGGACTTTCCCGTATCTCTCAGTAAGAAGCACGACCACTTTTATCATTGCCTCAAACGTCAACACGCTTGGTGCCATAGTGTTTTGGAACGGAAATGCACCGAGATATGAGACCATGCGGAAGATGACAGGTCCCGCGTCAAGTGATCCATCACTGGTTACGGAAGCCGCGGAACCGGCACCATCAGGGATACCCAAGAACTCTGATAAGATTTCCTCATTCCAATAGCGAATGCCACGTTGGTCTAGAGCTCGGGAGAAGAAATTGTCTTTCAAATGGGTAAGCTCAAGTGGGGTGAAGCACTTCGTTGCGAATCGATGAGCTAGACGTTGGCTAAGCTCTTCCACTATAAAAGCCCGGGTTCAAATTGTTAATATACAGTTAACGGAATCACCCCCAACCGTTCCAATGAAGAAGTTTTCAGAGATACAAAGGAAGGGGCTCCAGAAGATATGGAGACATGAAAAAAACACTTCACTGCAGGGGAAATTGGGAAGCTAACCTGAGGAAGCTCTCTGCCCCAGGTTATCAGTTGACAGTGCGCTACCCATTGTTCGCAGGGTAAGAGGAACCAGTAAATGGAGTCAATATTTAGTCATAGGTATACAAGAGGCTTCATTGAATTAGGATATATCGTCGTTGTCCAGCTAGGAGCAGAAACCCGAGATTGATAACAAGGCCGCAGGGCGAAGAAGAAGATTAGTAGTAGTATATAGATAGTACGATCAATTCAGTTTGTTAGGGGCGGCAAAGGGGAGAACAACAGTTTCACATATACACTCTGGAAGACGGTGTAGCTGGCATAGCCAAAACCCAGGATAGAGTCCGTCATGGAGATATATATCTGAATCATGGAGCAGAAGGGGATGAGACGTCGTTTCAAAAGATCTAGGCCAGACGCCTCAAACTAGCGGCTTAGGGCTAAATAATCCCCGTGACGTCAGACCCCACTGCACGTGATGCTGGATTATTGCCGGGCCATAAATGCCAGCAAACTAGTCTTGGCAAGAAACGTGGCCGCGCTATATATACACGCAACGGTGAAGAGCCTAGACCACGCTAATACACTACGCAGTAATACACTAAGGAATGTTTGAAGAATGGTGATTGTTTGGGCATTTTGTTCCTCGGCGAGTTAAGAATAATTAAGAGGCTATGGAGGAGGCCATGTTTTGGGCCTTAATAAACGTACAAATTTGATAATTACTAAGTAATTAGTGCCGTGCCCTAGGAAATGCAACCCGATCCATGCATTCGCGGTTATTCAATTTATGCAGTTCATTTCTCAAGAGTATGGTAATATCAGCCTCTGCGAGTCCTTCCAATATCGTATAGTGTCATCTTTGCGAATCGACTATTTCCAGCTTAGACGAGGATGACTCCAACGCCACCTCGTTTTCGCTCATCGGGCAAGTTCCTGTCGTTCACTCCTCCAGCGATGGATGCAGTTCGGTAATTAAATAGGTAATAATGAAGTTGGCCATCTCCAGCGCCGAATTTTAGCTGTTCAAGGAAAAGAGGGTTATCATGTAGAGTCAAAGCGTTCAAAACGTCAAAACGTTCCTGTCACCAGAGTTAGCATTATGGGCTAAAGAGAAAAAAAGCAACGAAAGGTAGGGAGACTCTTTAAGCTGCTGTAGACATATACCTTTTTGGCAAGAATCAACACGTCATTTATAAGCATCAAAAGTCGTTCTTTTAGCCCTTTTTCCTTTTCCGCAAATGCAGTTTCCGTCGCATAGTAGTAGAGATACGCGGCTCTGACGGTGGTATGTTTCGAGTTTCGAAGGACACTGGATTCCAGGGAGTAGAAAGAAGCAAAATCCGTGATTCTGTGCGTGCCCGGCTCCTCAACAACATAAGACCAAACAACTTGTTCCACTCCAGGTGTTTCCTTATGTAGCAGCAAATGATCTACTTCCTTGCGGCTGAGAATCTGACTAAGGTCAAATCGTTTGAGATATCGGTTCAGCAGATCTTGAACGGCGTCGATATCTTTGCTTTGCATTGGACGCAGACCTGGGGTGGACGTGTTGCTTGGTAGATGGTTCCGCGTAACTTGTCGGGCTTTGGTTGAGCCAGCTGGAAGGGGTGAGAAGCCAACTTCGTGCAACTTTAGCCAGTCCAAGGACCGGTGGTAATATCGACACGCGCTGACCGGCGTAGGCAACATGATACCAACTGTATATATCGCTTGATAAATGCCATGCAGGTAACAACGCCGTGTGATCTCCTTGATAAGGACCGGTGTAAGCCTCTTGGCGCGAAGTTTCTTATGTACGCAGAGGAAGTTGATTTCGGTGACTTTTAGCGCTTTCCCGCGCACTGAAATTTCGGCGGGTACACCACATATAGATGCGACGAGCTTTCGAGACTTGGTAGCTCTGACACCAACATGCCAGTCTCTCTTCCACCCAGGCGCTCTGAGTGCCCTGTAACCTGTGTTAGCGAGACAAGATACATTTGGCCGATGTCCACGGAGGCGACGAAACAAATAACGCACCAGTTCAAAAAGGCAGGCGAATAATTGAACCTGAACATAGCACTGCCATCTTCCACGTAATGGTTGGCCAGCAATTCATATAACTCTTTCAGCTCTGCCTCATCATTTATATCTAGTGTAACCCACTCGAACCCTTCAACTAGAGGATCAGGCTCCCGGGAAACCCTGTCAGGGTCAATGACTTTGATCGGCCCATCAGGCTCCTTACTCTCCCTGTCGTCAAACCTGACAACCGGCTGTGTTTGCCAGAACTTGAACGACGCCATGTCCTTCTGGTTCTTCGGATTTACCGACAGGCCAGTGAGCAGATCAGAAATATTCATCTGTCGCAGAACTTCGGTCGCCTTCTCCTTATCCATTCCAGCGAGTTCACTTCGTAGGGCCGGGTTCAGCTCCAGTAACGATTCTGCCATGCTGGGAGTGAGCTTTGCGGCTGGGTTTGCTGGTGGGGAGCCGCCATCTTGTAGTTTTTTGGCCCCTCTCCCTTTCTTCCCTGTAGAGTCATTGGTTACGTGGGTGCTCGTGAGAGTCTCGTTAGGTGATTTGTCCTCTTTGTCGCCTATGTCGGCAGTCTTCTTCTCGTCTGGTTCTGACATGCCGCCGGACAATGTGGATTTCGGTGAAGGGTTTGTGGGGGGGTAATTGGCGTATTTGGAAAGTTACACCGGAGTCCGATGTTCGGCTATAGGATGATGGAGAAGATGCAACCCGTTGACATGGGAGTAAGAATAGTGATGGTGTCGCCAACTAGTAGTATTAGTATTTTTTATTCTCAGGAGCGTTAAATGAGAGCTTTGAGAGCGCGTTGAGCCGTGGTTCTTGCCCCGCCAAATCCCCTGAGCTTTGTCAGCCACCAACAACGATTCCAAGTTCTGCCAGCCAGCCTACGAGCGATGCGGTTCTACATGCACGATGGATACTATATTGTCAGCTTGATTGCAAGATATTGAATTTGAGAAATTAGTAGCAGAATGCTGAATGTGGGATTCATGCTTCCTTGGGAATTGAAAGTGGCATAAAATGTATTATTGCGGCAGTAGGTGGACAATGGAGGATCATTTGCACATAAATACTATATCTAACCACTTATTCCTCTGCAGGCTAATGGTCATATACTGGAGCTAATAGTCTCATAGAATATACAGAGAAAAATACGGTGCTGAAAGGGTTTCCAGGCCTGTGGTTAGGGCTGGCGGAGCGTATCAGCACAAGGAAGTATTTGGAAGAACGGATAAAATCGTATCATCCTGCATTTCGCTGAGGAACTCTGTTGAAGGCATCAAGCAGGAAACGAGGCCGAAAAAGTGGGAACTTGTTGAAATATGGTTTGTAGAAGAGCAAATGGCCAGGAGAAAAGCATGACCACCTGGAAAAGCTACGTTATATCACGTCGGAACAATGGATAAACAGGCGAAAGCAGAGTAATGCAAATGAAAACAAAGTCCAAGTGCCCCTTTTGCCATTCTCTTAATCTCTCTTCCTTCCCTCCCACTTCCCGTTCATTCTCCTTTTCTCAACCAGTTCGATAGTCAATTCAATCAGTCAGTCGATGTTGTCTCCAAAACTTCCAAGAGCCCACCGACAAGATGCAAACTCCCAGTCACAAGCGCAGACACTGGCCCTTCATCACCCACAGATCGTTCCTGCCTCCTCACCCTCGCAATATCCCTGACAACCTCTACAGCCTCTTCAATGGTAGCCTTCGCCAGCACTTCCGTCGACGGGGATAATTCCTTCCACGTCTCCGCAAGCGCCCGTTGCACTCTTAGTGCCTCGACGTCCGACGCGTTGGTGTTTATGCTGACGAGATCTGGTCTGTAACCGGCCTGTTTGAAAGTAACGTTTGTACAGAAGATGGCGTGGGTGAAAGTGAGGTTGGCGGAGGAGAGGGACAGTGTCTTGTGGAGGGCACGGGCGAGGCCAACGCTATCGCGCGTTTGTTGGTTGAAGATGAGGATGCGAGGGCTGGGTTCTGTATCTTTTGATGACGGTGATGATCTGTTATCGGCGACTGGGTGTTGCGAAGCGAACCATTTCCCCGTTGCCTCTATGCTCTCTAGCGTGTGACCCCCATCAATATACCAGGTAATATTTTTCTCCACGCGTGTTTCACAGCGACCACCCAGCTTTGCGGTTTCCAGGCCTTGTTTAAACTTCTCGGGTAAGGGGGAATCATTCATTTCGGAGGGTATCTCTTCGAAGCCTCTGGATCTCAGAAAGGAGCCGGCAACGGCAACGGCAAGGTTCGCATTAGTATACTGAAATTCTCCTGAAAGGCCCAGTCGGACCACTGTTGGGTTGTTAGGTATCAGGTCTGGATGGCTGGTTGCGACATGGAGTTCTGCCCCCTTTTCCACAGCGCGCTTTCGTAGCACTGCCATCGCCTTCTCGTTCTGCAGGGCAGTGAATGACTCGACGCCCTTCTTCATGATCCCCGCCTTATGCCAAGCGATTTCCTCTATGGTATCTCCCAACATGGCTGATGATCAATTCCCAAGCTTGTTATTCCCGTCACGATCGGCCTATCAATTATATTCGTCGTATCGTACTCGCCACCAATGCCGCACTCGATAATGGCGGCATCCACACCCTCACATATATATGTATGGAAGGCCATGAGTGTCAGGAAGCGAAAGTAAACAGGTTTCGATGCGGGATCTGCTGGATCCATCCCGGTAGCTTTTGCCGATGCCTCCAATCTGTCCCAGATCTCAAAGAAATATTTCGCAAACTGCTGTTCTGAGAGAGGTTCATTGTTGATCTGGATGCGTTCGCGGACGAAGCGGAGGTGCGGGGATGTGTACAGGCCGACTTTTGATATTCTTGGGCGTGGGGTATCTGGAGGGAAAGATTCGGGCGCGGATCGCAGGTATTGGCTCAGAATCGAGGAGATGAAGGCGCAGGTTGATCCTTTTCCTTTTGTTCCCGCGATGTGAATTAGATTCAGCCGGTTTAGGTCAGATGGCTATATTTTTGCAACGAACCGCGATATCAGTCAGTAAAACTGTAGGCATTTTCCAATGAGGCTACGACAAAATTCACTTTCAAATCGTCTCAATTATAAAACAAACAGCAGCAGGGAGTACGATAATTTGTGATTGTAGAACGCTGAAGGGTGGCCGCACACCTGATATCCTATCTTTTGGCACCACTCGATCATTTCAGGTATTGCTTGGAGGTTCATATTCGGGCCTGCTTGTCGGATCGCATTGACGATTGCGAAATTTGACTGAAGAGAATTGAGCGCCACGATGGCATCCTAGATTGATCCCTGTTATTAGCATTTTTTACAAAAAAAATATTTATTTATTTGTCATGCTTTCTTTCTTCCAAAGTCATATCAATCGGGCGGGTTGATTCTCATATTGTTTTCGGTGCGCGACGAACCTCATAATTGCGCGCCATTCTCACAAAGTTCCTCGTAAATAACAGTGTAGGCAGTTGAACCTTTGGAGGCCTGAGATTCAATCGCCCTCTAAAGGGCGTGCGCATCGGAAGTGGATCAGCGTATTGCGTGAGAGCAACTACTACGCAATACTTGAATTCTGAAATTTTTTAGGTGACCGTACAGAGTAGTTGATAAGATAAAAAAAAAAAGATGCGGTTGGTTGGCTTGGCGTGCATATGCACCGATCACGTCAACC
>LGUA01000491.1:0-15960 GCA_001660665.1 Emergomyces africanus | reverse complement strand
CACTAGATATTTTGTATGTAATTCCAAGTATACACTAAGCTCAATAAATTTTAGCGGTGGTGTAATTAGCAATTTCTCACATAATATATTGCTACACTACGCTTCACAAATAAAATTAATTGAGTTAGTTAAATAAATAAGTCAGAAATTAACTTGTTATAAAATAATTAATATATTAATTATAATAAATAAATAAATTTTTATCAATATTCAAACTCTGATATAAAAATTAAGAGAAATTTTAGTAGTTTTTATTTTTATTTTTATAAAGAAACTTTGAATCAAAAATTAATTTTTTATTTATTCAAAAGTTAAAGAAAAATAGTTGTATAAGTTTTTTTAATATAGGTATTAGCTTTTATATTTTCCCAAACTTTCCCACTAAATGACACTTTAATTTTCTGAAGTATTGGCTATACTGTGCCAGTCACTCAAATTTTGAGTGTCTGTTTTCCTCTTCTTCCGTGGCTGATGGCCTCGAGCTTCGACTTTTCCAAAGGCCGGTAAAGCCCTAAGAGCATGGAAAACATACCCCTCTGCTCCCCCTCGCCCTGTCATTAGCGGGTGTGTTCGGCCAGAAAGCACCTGCCACGGTCTTACACGCGACGTTTGTATGGTGGGCGTCAGCAGAAGCGTTGGGTCAACTGGGAAATCACATTTGTTGATTCCTGCGGAGGATGTTTCTACACCTCCCTCGTCTTGTTCCTGTCGACTTTGAAACTCGGGGCTATCGGAGACACCATTTGTCAATCTTCCGGATGGGGGGGTTTGTTTCCGTGGGACCGCAACACGCATCAGGTTAATGTAGGCAGTGCGTCGGATCGTAGAGTACAAATCGGCGAGCCTCACCAATGGTTCGATATGTGGCGCGTAAACAACAACAGGTGCGGCACCAGATAATAAAGGTACTGTGTGTTTCAATATTGACGTGACGTCCATCAGGCTTGCAACTATCAGGCCATCGAAACCGCCTGCCAGGGTTTCGTTAACAACACCACGAACTCTGGCCCATCGCCGGCGCTTGCGATAGTACATCCCGCGCTTATTTGGTTTCCAATTCGCAAGGGTGGCATCTGATGCCACCGGAGGCTCATTGGTATAGACAGGGTCAGAGGAAGGGTCCAGGAGCTGCAGCCAGGACAAAGTTTTGAGATTGGTATGTAGTGGGTGGGAAGGAGATGGGTCGTTAGCATCATACGAAAAGTATTTTAGAAGGGAGAGGTTAGGCTGTGCATTTGGATGGATCACGGTTAGCGTGGTATTGTTAGAGGACATCTCTGGCACGGGACGTGGACGGCGAGCAGAGGAAGAAGTAACAATGTCAGCCTGGCCAGAGGAGCCTCTGATAGACGGGGGTGGGGAATATCGGCGGGAGTGAACCGAATTTTGCAGTGGCGTCTTGTCGCATTTCTCGGGTCGAGCTCGCAAGCCGACCCTCTCGCCTATATCGCCAATGCTTGGCTCACGAGGATAGAGAATTCCCATGCGTTCTGCCATGGCCGCCACGACTAGACCTCCAGTATCATCGATGATCAACCAGCGACTTGTTGGGTGCAATTCCATTGACTCTGCAGCCATGAATGAATCTCCACCATTATGAACATTTGCCCAGCAGCCTATAAGCCCGACGACCTCATCCCGTAGTTCCATAATTTTTGTGGCATCCTTCTGTTCTAGCATCCAGTAAGTGAGAACGGACACATCTAGTGGCATGACTGAGAACCTTTTTAGGTACTTTTTCCTCTTCCTCAGCGCGTATTTGGCTAATGAAAACCCCGTCTTTTGATCGAGACCGGAATGGGACTCCAGTAGCTTGGAAATGATTTCCCTACCAGCGCCTGTCGTTCCCTTCTTCAAAGACTCGATTTCCTCCATAGTCATCAGCTGGCTTGAGTTATCATCCATAGTGTTTCGATTTGTCTGCATGGCACCGGCATCAATGTCGTCCAAGTCCCGGTACCGTTCCCCGTCCTCTTCCTCTCCAGGGATAACTCCATCGGCTACTAGTAACTCTGCATGTAGCTCGGCAGCCGGAACAATGCGGAGGGCATGGTTGTCTTCTCCATTCGACTGATCAAGTATCTCGAAGGTGAGATGGTATGGGCGTCCTATGATCTGATTTGCCTGAAAGGAACCGTACTTCCCCAGCGATATTATCCTACGCAGCTTGTCAGTCCAAGAACATGGCGGGTAAATGAGAAGCGTAACCTAATTGTTGGGGAAACAAAAGGAGAACAAGTAGAAATGAAAAATAAATAAAACCCTAAATAGGGCTCATAAACTCTGGTTAAAAACATACGTATTTGGGACGATTTGCAGGACCTTGATCGTATCTGATGGCAGCCCCAGCGCAACGTAGGCATGAGGTAGCACTCTGGAATGCATTTGGGTAAATGAGATATATCAATCTACCACTAGGGCGAAGTCGCAGGGTAAGGTGAATACTTTGTCCTCCCTTCCTCTTCTCTCGTAGATTTGGTTAAATAGCGCAGTTTTTTCTTTTTCTTTTTCTTTTTCTTTTTTCTTCTTTTGACCTGCACCCTGGTATTTAGGTAACTAACTAAAGGGTTACAGTTGAATGTGGTGCCAAAAAAGTTGATTGTGGTGCAAAGACAGAACCCACTTTTTTGGAACCACATTTAACTTTAGTCAGTCACTCTAAAATAAACCACACTAATACATTGTTTGTACTAATTATAGATTACTAATACATTCATCATCAACTCTGTTATCAGAGTTAAATGTAGATTAGAATTATATTAAAATTAAAGTTCAAAAGTGTTAAGAATCTAAAAAATATGAAAAACTCACTTCTAATAAAAAAATTAAACAGATTTGTAGAATAATTAGTAATATATTAGTAATGTACTTGTGAGTAGTTTTAATGAGGTGTTGCTGTGGGTCTGAGTTGGAACCACACTGAAGAGTTTTTCCGGCTGAAATCGGCACCACAATAAACTTTTTTGGCACCACTGCCTGCCATGTCCAACTAAGAATTGATATTTACACCCGCTACCCGGCTATTTACACCCGGTCAAGAGCCGCTATTTTTAAATAAGTTTAGCTCATACAAAGTCATACATACAAAATAACTAGTGGTTATACGGGGTTTATAACTCGCCTCCCATACCTAGTTAGTTAACTAATGTATTTATTACATAATCATACATTGCATTACATGTAAATTACATTTCTAGCACAACCCCGGCTTCTACTCATCTATATTACTGTTCTTATCGACAATCCAGCCTTGCGTTCTCCCCAGGAAACCAACTTGAGATTGAAATAAATACAGGTTTGGGACTGTTATTGACTAATGGAAGGAATAAATATCACTATCACATACATTCGTTCTTGTCTCCACGATTGATTCAATTCTAAAGTTGCCCTGTGTGAAGACCATGTGTAGTCTTCTTTGGAGATTATCTGCAAAGTTTCGACCAAGCGTTTCACCATGTTGAGTAATCCCTCCTCGGATGATCCCCATGGGCAGCATATATGGGATAATCAGAATGATTCGCCTCATCCTGCCTCCCAGCCTATGCTCTCTGCACAAACCCGTCCCTTGTCTGAGCCTGCCGCCTCACACCCAGAAGTCCCCAGCTCTGGCGCATCGGACCTAAATGATACACCTCGCTCTGAGATAAAACAGGATGAGGTACCTAACCCCTGGATGCAAGAATTAGCATATCGTCCGGGTACCAGAGGAATTCCGCTGCCGCAGCAACCTGGCGAAGTAGATATTCAATGGTCACAACAGCACGGCCAGGACAATGGAAGGGCACAAATACAGGATTCGTCGCATCAGACGCCTGAGAAAGAACGTGCCTGTACTGTTGATTATCCCTCTACGTATGACCCCTCTATGGGGGTTCCTGTTGAAGACGGACGGTATTCTGGCTGCCCTGGCCAGCGACGCTCAAATAATCCATTTTTGAACACTCGACAAAACACTGGTGGCCTCCCAGAATCCTCAATATCTGGCCCAGGCTACTTTAACTTCCCCCAATCCACCAGCTTGGATGCTCGCCAAAATGGTAGCTTATTTCCAATACCACAGTTCTCATAATTAGCCATTCTAATCGCTCACTGGTCTTTTAGGGAATTTCTATGCGCACGTGCATTACCCACACAAACTGGATGGCGAGCTTCCGCAGATATCGTCTCAAATACCCTTTCAAGACACCAGCAGTGATCTCCGCCCAAAAAGTGGCCCTCGAGAGACACAAAATGATAGCCCATTTCCAGACAAAGGGAAGGAACGGGTAGTTTGGGGTTCTTCATCTATAGCGATTCATCCTTCGAATCCTTATCGTCAATCAGACGAAATGGGTTTCGTGACCCAGAATTTAAACCCTGGACAGCAGGAACTGTCGCAATTTGGCTCTTCCAGTCACTCAAGTGCGTTTCCGAACCTTAAAAGTTTTCAAGAAGAAACAAAGCCTAGCGAAATTGTCCAGACGGATGATGTACTACCTTATCCAGGAAAGTCTGGGAGAAGTTCCCCATCCAAACCGGATGAACTGGACTCATTTGGTCCAAACTCTACCGCTCCTTCTGTGTCACCGGAGCGTTTCCAGCCGTCTCTAGAACGATTAAATGGATCTTGCCAACCCCAACCTGCCCGGGTAGTGCAGGAGAAGCTAGCTGAAACTTATGACATTCGCCAGGTGAACTGGACAGATGGGAAAACTAGCTTGCGTAAATCGCCAATGTTAGTGCAATGTGAAAACGGCCCATGCCCGCTTGTAGCCCTCGTCAATGGTCTAGTACTGCGGAATATGACTGATTCACCATCGCCAATTGCAAAAGCACTCCAGTCTAGAGAAAAAATTTCGTTGGGATTGATAATGCAAGCGCTATTCGATGAACTTACATCATACATCGATGGAGCCGACCAGCTTCCGGATATCGAAGCTCTAAGCTCCTTTCTCGTTATGCTACACACAGGGATGAATGTAAATCCGCAGTTAGTTTTGGTAAGCCGTTTTCCCTAGATCTCCTTAATATCGCTCTTATGAAATTTTTATTTCTATATTTCCAGCCTGCCGCCTAATATTTACTAGGCAAACTATACCTCTGATTCACCCGGGACCTTTCTCGAGACAAACGATACAACACTCTACAGTAGTTTCAAAATACCTCTAGTTCATGGCTGGCTCGCGGAGCAATCCTCTGCCGCCTGTACTGCGCTAACCCGAGTGGCTCAAAATCATGACGATATTCAGTTGCTGCACTTTCGAAAAGAAGAACTTGAAGACCGAGTCTTTCGCGGAGAGTCTCTCACAACCGATGATGAGAAGCTAATGCAAGATATTCACACTATTCAACAGTTCGTCAATGTTGAAAATGCTACTCAACTAAGTGCTTTCGGCCTTGTGCACCTCAAAAAATGCCTGAAGCCTGGATCCGTTTCAATTCTCTTTCGAAATGATCATTTCTCTACACTGTTCAAACATCCCGCGTCAAACGAACTTTTCACTCTTGTAACCGACGCTGGATATGCTAACCACGCAGAAATTGTGTGGGAAAGTCTAATTGATGTCAATGGAAGTAATGCTGGTTTCTTTTCAGGGGATTTTCAGCCGGTTGGGAATTCCCAATCACCTGCATCTCACCATCCTAGCGTTCGAGCGCCCGGTCCCTCAAACGGATCAACTCACGGACACAATCCAGATGGAAGCAACGTAGAGTCAACGAACAACACCGAGCAAACAGACGCAGACTATGCCTTTGCTCTGGCACTGCAGTTTCAGGACGAGGAAGAACAACGGCTCCCAAATCCACACAATCAAACGCAAATTGGGACGTCGCACCCGCCATCACTCGCCCGACCTTCGTTACAATCACAGGGAGTTATTCATGCTTTCTCCAGTAGCGGTTCAAACTTTAGCCGTCGACAATCAACATCATCTGCCAACTGTCGCACAACCCGGCGTATTCAAGAGGTTCGACCACTGCTGCCACGTCCTCGAACTCCAGTGGCCGATCCCAGCGCGGACGCCCCGCCACCAACATACGAGCAAGCCGCCAACAGCCCAGTGTACACTCCTTCCTCGGATCACTCGCAGTATGACGGTACCCATAGCAGCAACCCTAGCATAGTTGGCCCAAGATCCTCGAGCTACGCTTTCAATAACAATCTTAGCCCAAATCAAGGCTCCTCTTACAATGAGAATAGACGTACGCACGCGCCATCCACTCCATCTCTTCCACCTCGCCATCGTGATAGAGATAGAAACAAAGATTGCATCGTTATGTGAGGCGTAGAAATTCCCTGGTTATTGTAATTTCGCGTTCCTACAAATCAATGCCATCAAGACCTTTTGCACGCGACTCAAAACATCCCGTTCTCTGTTTGCTTTCCCTTTCCCCCTTTCCCTCTTTGATTTTAATTTCCATACGTTTCGGTGACCTTTGCTCCCTAGGCTTTTGTCACCTCTACATACTACTATTTATCCCCCCCTCTTCTGCACCAATTTTTACATTCATAATATAGTGAAATGTCCCGTGTGCGACCATCCCTATATTGTTCGTCGATTACCTTGCTGGCGTTTCGTGACTTATCCACTCCGCTATCGTCCTCTCAGAAGTGCTAGGTCATTGATCTCCCTGGTTTTCTACGCAATTTACTCTTCGGTGGCGTATATTAATCGTGGCTAATTATCGCGCCTTCCTGAGGGCTCAGTACGAAGCTTTTTGGAAAACTGGTTCCTTCCTTAACATCGTGTATATGTAGGTATTTGCCCCAGTCCTCCGGGGGTGCAATGCTAGATTCCACTAATACATAGGATTCTTGTGGAATGAAGACGGATTTCTGAAGAGTTATGTGCATTTTGCCGTGGCTTGTGATCCTCAGCTAGAATGCAAGTTTGCAGAATTATGGAAATTAATCCTCCACGCAGGAAAACGTGTAACCGGAGTTGATTAACTCAGATCCTCCAGTCAGACATATAGACCTTGGCTCAGAATGCCGGCCACAAGGTGTGATTGGGCAAATAGGGTAAATTTGTACAGTCAAAACAGTTTTCGTTGAAGTCAGAGGAATAAACTTCACTTCAGTAAGGTGCAAAAAATGTGGAACTCACAAGCAGAAACGAATGAAGAATACGTAATAATATGTGCTAGCGATGTAGGACGAATCGTGGAAAGGTATTAAAGATGCTCATTGACATATCGTCCGAACCAGCCTCACCTTACGTAGGGGCGAAGGAAAGTAAAGATGAGGAATGAGAAATGGACTAGGGAATGAAAATACACATGCAAACATATATGTACAGAAGTGCCAATTATTAAAGATAAAGTGAACAAACAGAGATGGGCATTTATCAATGAGGAATATCCGGATTTCTTCAATTATTGTCTCGAGTCTTGAGAGTAAGCGCGATGATGTGTCCGTGAAGACTGCCTAGAATGGAGCCGAGGTTGAGGTTGATGCTGATTAGGATGCTGATTCTGGTGAATTTGGGGTAGCCCGTGTTGCTGCAGCCCATGGTTAGAGTGGGAAGGGACAATATCAGAACTGTACGAAATCCCACATTGGCGAGGCTGATGCAGAACGGATGGTGGGGTATAAGATCTTTCAAGATTTTGGTTTTGATGCGAGTTCGGCATGGAAATCGAAGCATTGCCAGATGTTCGATGGGCTGGTTGCAAATGTGACGCGCTGTTATTAAATGGACTAGTGTTAAGTGGACTTCCTAGACTAAGAGTGGGCATGTGTTGAGGTTGATGCTGCTGTTGGTGGTGTCGAGGCAGCTGCTGCTTCTGTTGTTGTTGTTGTTGTTGTGGCTGCTGCTGCTGAGATTGACGTAGTGACATAGCGCTGTGGTGTGGGGAAGGAGGGCCGATGTGTTGCATATGTTGAGAACTGCCACTGCCCAGGCCGCTATGCTGGTGATTGCGTCCGAGTTGATGACCAGTTGAAGAATGATGCTGACGCTGCTGTGCCTGACTCAAGCGGCTCTGCGGATAAGAAGCGTGCTGCTGTGTTTGGGCGAGGCCTGATGGGGTAATTTGGATTGGGGAAGGCGGCTTCTGCGGAGGCATCCGGCGAGAATAAGAAAGTGAGTTGTGGCGATGCCTGGTGAAGGAGGATGGAAAGGCTCCGCGTGCAATGTCATGGGGGAATCACGCTTCCTCGTTTTTGGCTGATGCTGAGATTGGCTCTGGAGCCCCGTAGGCTGCATGTGTTGTGAAGGCGGCGTGTTGAATGAGGAACGGTGCTGCTGCTGAAGCTGCTGATGGGCATTGGATCCTGAGTTTGCAGTTGGTTGTTGGGCAGTATGCACATACCCTAGGTTTGATGTTTGCTGAGCTGGTAAACGAGAAAGACTATGGTCAGTTGCTTGAGCTTGTTGCTGGCCCCTGGGGTCCAGTCTCGCCATCCAATCCTGACTTGCGGTCCTTGTTCCCGCCATGGAGCCGACGGAATAACTTGAATATTCTGGGTAAGAGCGAGACGCGGCACTAGGCGCTTGAGATTGGTGCAGCGCCTGTGGTTGTTGGGGCAGATACTGAGGTCTTTGTCGCTGGAGTTGGCTGCTGGAGTCCATTGACTCATCAGGAGGGACAGGCTGCATTTGAGTTGATATTGAACGCGATAGCGGATATAATTGTGGGGTATTTACAGTAGAGGACTGATCAGTAGCAAACCTCTTTCGCGGCGGCGGCTCGTCAGCATCATCATTTAAGATGTTCATTATATTTGACCGTTTAGCAGGCACGTGACGTGGGGGGTCTGGACAAACTTGTACCGGAGTCGAGTTTGGTCGAGCGACCTCTTTCGTTGGTGATACCACAGGCGACTGTCGGATCATTCCGAGAAGTTGGCTGGGAGGTGGAAAAGCTGAATGCGACTGCACTAGCGCATCATTACGTAGAACGCCAGGTGAATCTAGCTCCTGTTTCAGCACCCCCTGAACGGGAGATGTGACAGTCGGCGTAGGTACAGCTCTGCTTGCACGTCTCGAGTGTGTGCGTGTCACTGGTGTAACCGGGTTACTTTTCTGGGATTGCTGAAGGAATTGTGCTTGAGAGAAGACGAGAGGCTGGGACAGCGACTGGTACCGGAACCCCTCTTGGGCATCTTGAGGCTGGGAATGGCCGAGCATATTCTGGGTGTGTACGCTAGAGCCTCTCTCAGGGTTTTGCATGGAGACTACATTTTGCTGCAGCTTCTGGCTTTGTGATTCATGGGGAAGTACCGCATTCTCAGCCATTACAGAGCGGCCATCTCTTCGTTCATCACTGAAATATCCCACTTGGGGGCCTTGCTGGTTGCGTTGGTTTTCCGACGGTTGGGGACGAATGGAACGCGGTTGTGTTTCATCACTCAAGAGTGGTAGTGGAGTCCCAGGAGTCGTTGTGGCCTGGGCAAGAGGATAAAACCTAGGCTGGGAACGGTCCATATCGGCTTGCGGCCGAGGCTGAGCAGCTGGCGGGCGTGCAGCAGTCAGAGATGGCTTTGGCTTGGAGGTAAGCGATACATCCACGGGTTCCGTGGTTTCGGTGTTCGGTGCCAGTAGCCGAGGAGCGACAGAGGACGGGGTGGATTCGTAACGTCGCTTGGGAGGAATACTTGGAATTGGACGCGGGCCCGGTGGTTCTCCACTCAGCTTTTTAGCTTCAGCTAGCTCAGCGAACTCCGCCAACGATGTTTGTCCAGAGTCAACACGCCTCTGGAAGTAGTTTTTGACCTGGTCGTATTGCAGCATGTTAGTTAGAATGTAGTGACGTCCATCACGTTAAAGCTAAAATGTTAAGGGAAATAAGGGAAATAAGGAATATATAATGTCTACATACCATTGTAGGAGTTTTGGTCCTCATATATTGAGATATAGCCTCAAAGTCCTTCCCGAAATGTCGAATTATATCTGGGAATTCACGTTGCTCTGGTACAGACCAGTAGCTGGTGGGCTGCAAAGATCCCGATCTGGGTTCTGCAGGTTTTGCCAGGGTTTCGAGCTCTGTGGCATCAAAAGTATAAACGGCTTCTTTGCTGCGAGCTTTGGTCGATTTTGGTCTTGAAACGAGTTCATCAGAAGTAATATCCTTCTGATCCTCCTTAACCTTCGTAACCACTAATTCTGGCGTAACATCCACTGGTTCCTCAGTTTCAAATTTTGGAGGAGCCGCAGCAATCGGAGCAGTGAGTGAGGATTGCTGGGTTTTTGCGCGTCTGCCACCTCGGCCACCTCCTCCCCTTCCACCACGTCTGCTTGGGGCCTTTTCTGTTCCCGGTTCAGTTGCATCCTTCGTTTGACTTCCTCTTTTCCCTGAACTAGGTGTAGGTGTGCTGTTCTCTGTATCAGGGACAACTTCACCAAAGGTTGGGGCCGCGGCCCGTCGAGGTCGGCCAGTATCGGTGACGGCGGGAGTTTCCGCTTCATCTCCTTCGTATTCAGGCCGAACTCCAAGATCTGACATGAGGGCATTTGATTTTGGGTTCCTAGTAGCAGGAGCCTTTTTTGCGCGTCTTCGAACATATTTTCTGTTCAACTTGGCCTTATATTTAAATTCTTGCTTTGTGAGGTAGTAATGGTTGATACATGCCTGGAAGTCCCGCCCTGGTAGGTATTCTGCAATTTTGCCCCATTTTTTGGGATGTGCTAGGAATGCTTCCATGAAAACCTTCTGTTCCTCCGGGGTGAAATCGTCAGGTGTCGGATGGAACGCAAAAACTTCAAACGCAGCAGCAGGCTCTACTGCATGGTTTGTATCCTTGAAAATTAGAGCTTGTTTTTCTTGGTCCGCGATCATGTCTGGAATAAGAGCTTCTTTAGACATATCAGGCTTGGATGGTCCCTCTTTAACACGACGACGTGCTTGCTCTTCTTGCGCAGTAATTGTAGAGGCTATCAACGCATTTTGGAAGTCAAGCTCGCTGTTAAGTTTATAACCTCTTCTTCCTTCCGCAATGGCACCTGGAGTAGTAGCAGTTCCCGTAGCCAATGGCGGGGTGGGTGGGCCTGGAGTGGTTATCTTTTCTTGCCTACTCTTGCGGTCTAGTTCCTCCACGGTCATCCTCCATGGCTTGTAATACCCTGCATATTCTTGCCGTAGCTTCTCATGCTGGCGAGTTATTTCTTTGCGCTGCTTGACCAACTCCCCGCGAAGAGCCTCTTTCAACCGGTCATGGGTTAGAAGCGTCTCCTGATAAGCTTCCAGATCAGAAAAAGGCGTGGGAGGTCCAGAATGGAGAAACGGAAGATTCTCGAGAGACGGAACTTCGAGAAAGGGAACAGTGTGAGCTTGTGTCATCGGTGACGAGGGTTGAGGAATTTCAATTTCTTGCGCTTCCTTGGCTGAAACAGGGATAACGGCTGCAGGTTGGTCTGGCTTTTCAACCTCAATTGCCGCGCCTGGTAGGTTCATATAATTAGGGACTACACCCTCAGCTATGATGCCCAGCATTTGAATATGCAGCAGTAACTCTACTATAACAGGATTGTTAAGGGTTGGAGGAGGCATTTCAGAAGCTAATGCTTGCATTTCCCTTTCAAAACGTTTCTCTCCGATATTGAAGTCTTCTTCGTCTAAATCATCTTCTTCGTCTGATTCTTCACTGCTAGATTGCCCAAACATGAGAGGGGAGGCGACTTGCTCCAATGTTGATGATGTTGTAGCCTGGAGTTTATGACCTTCCACTTGAGTTTGCATCGCTACTCCGTCAATATTGTCTTCGACACGATGAGATAAGTTGTCTATCCGCTCATGGGCTGGAGACGACTTGGGGTCTTCCCACTGAGGGCAACACTCAAGTTCGTGAGATTTAAAAAGATCAGACACGCCAAATGACCCTCTATCCTTGTCTTCAAACATGTCCCGCTTCATAAGCGATGCAGAATTCATGATCGAAGGTCCCCGATTCGCATAACCCGGGCGAACCCATTGATTACTGGCTTTAGATGTGCCTCTAGGAACATTTGATCGCTGAAATGCTCGAGGTCCTGTGGGAACGCTTGTGAATGGAATTCCGGGAGACGTTTTCGGTCCGGGTGACCTAAATGGAGCTGATGGCAGGGTAGAGGGCGAACCAGACCGGCGGGATTGTGAAATGCTCCTTCTCATTGATTGGGAGGCGGGTGGAGACGCTGGTGATGAGTTAGGTCGGGGACTAACCCGCAACCCTAGTTGGATATCCTGGGTCCTCGCATCCTTCTGAAACGATGGATGGATCGCCTTCCCGCTAGATACGAATACCGAGCCAGAAGCGTCACGTGTAGTGGTAGTCGGAGACCTAGGTGAGGATGGAAAGTGCCGTCCTGGGTGGAGGGGCACCTCAGTTTTCCCTCCAATATCCAGACCATATGGACGGGAGACACGAGGGTCGTGGGAATACTCAAAATCTGATCTATCGGCTTTTGGTCCAGTAGGTGGTAATATTCCTTCCGCTACTGATTCAGAAACGTCCATGCGCTGATTTTCTTGTTTGCTAAACGTTGACTCTGTGGTGGGTGTGGCTAACTTGTCCGGTGGCCTAGCTTTAGTGGACGATGTAGAGGGAATGCCATCGGGTGCCGGTTTGGGACTATTCATTGATCCAAAAGCAGGGACTTCTGGTGCCGATGGAGGAGGAGAGTGTTGCGGTATTAGTCGATCTTTTAGTGCATCCAGGAGGGCTGTAGGGTGCGCCTGTCGATCTGGCTCCTGCAAAGGATCACCAATACCTTTTGCTTGCATGGAAAACTTCCTACTTGAGTCATGGACTTCAGGATTGGCAATCTTTTTTGTAGTTAATATGGAGGGCGAGGATGGTGTCGGTAAAGCAGGTGGAATGGCCAGTGACGAGGTAGATATGATTTTGGAATCGAATCTGGCCGCGGGTCGATCTTTTTTCCATACCTCAGGGCGTTCAGAAAGTCGTTCGCGTTCTCTTTCATCTCGCTCCAATCTCCGGTCATCTTCACGTCTATCGAATCGATCGGGACGTTCTAAATCCCTGTCACGGTCGCGGTCGCGGTCACGCTCACGCTCACGATCCCTCCATCCATCCCTCGAACGGCTTCTTCGTCGGAAAATTTCCCTGTCATCTAAAAGGCCCCGTCCCCTGCCCCGCTCACGGTCACCTCGATCCCTACCTCGCAAAGAAGGACCACGATGGGCAGACACATCCTGTAGTCCGTTTAGGGATCCGATAGGCCCGTCTCTAGAATTACGACGTATTCTTGGTGGATCAGAGTCTCTAGGACCAGGCTCTCTGGAATCGCGAAAATCGCGTAGCGGCGGTGACCTCGATCTCCCACGGCCAAAGGGAACGCGGGTATCTCTGGAGTCAAAACCGCGATCTCTTCTACACCAGTCTCTGTCAACATCCCTTCTGAAAGGAGGGGGCCCTTCTCGCAGATCTCGGGGGTCACGATCCCTCTCGCGGTCTCGAAATTCGCTGCGGCCTGGGAACCCCCGACCTCTGGGACCAGGTGGGACAAACGCCGCTCCCCTTGACGAGTCGATGAGAGCTTTTGGTCCGCGCGGGGGTTCCCTACCTAGGGGTGTTGAATTGACATCGTCGGATGCGCGAGGGCCAGTAGGAATATGCGAGGAAGCGTGAGGGGTGGACAGACGACGGTCGTTATATCGATGGGGAGATCGCTCTCTTGGTGGAAAACGAGACGCCATGAAAAAATCCTCACCATTCAACAAAGACCACACAAAGAACACAGAGGAGAAAAGTAGGGTAGGGGCAGCGTTGCGTTGAATGGAGAGTCAGTCGTATATCACTGGAGGCGCACCTTCAAGGGTCGAAGAAAACGTTCTGGAAAGAACATAGAGACTATGAGGATCACGTGATCGACCTTGGAAAACTGATACCGGAATTCTCAAGAATGATGGATTATTATTATTATTCTTCTTCAGTTATAAATGTATGCATTCAGAGACTATAACATCTATCTGAGACTTAAAGAGTCTCAGGATTTTTTATCTTTAGACTATATAATATACAATTTTTTTTTTAATAAATAACACTTGTAATACTTGAATTTCAATTTTCAACTTAAAATAATTAATATATTAAATTTTTTTTTTCTTTTTATAAATATTTTTTAAAAAGATTTATATTTTTTTCTTTTTTTTAATCTTCAATGATAATTAAATAAAATAAATGAAATAATATAAAATAAAAAATACTATGACTTATAATAAAATTGAAAGAACTTGAAAAAAAACTTTAAAAAATATAAAAAAATAATAAAATATTATATAATATTTTTTTAGTTTTTTTGAAAAGAAATTTTTTCTTTCTTATTTACATTTATTTTCATTTTTATATAATTTAAAGATATGTTAATTTCTTATAAAAAATTATTAATTAATTTATATATATTATTGTAACAGATGTACTACTGAATACAGCTCTAGTGCTTTCTAAATACAAAGAATGAATTGATTGAAGAAGAAAGAAAACAGAGAGAATATAGAAAAACATGTGTGTGTAATATATATATATACATAGAAACATATGTTAACATAGCAAACACTGATCAGATGAAAGAATAATTTTTTGAAAAGTTTGATTTCAGAATTAAACTTTTTTGTGTGATCTGATTGATTGTGTAAGTCAAATAAATGAATTAAATGCTAGTTTACTACATTACTCTCTTCTTACTCAAGAATAGAAGTGTTTATCAGTAGAAAAGATTGATTATAGATGTCTAGAACAACAGTGTTTTCAAGAATAGAGATAAGTTCTTATATTAATTAATTATAGTCTATTCATTTAACAAGATATTCTTGATATTGTCTGTGATATCTGTGATATATAATTGATTCAATTTCATATTCTAACTTATTATTCTTCTCTATGATATCAAGTGATTGATAATTATCAATCTTCTACAAGAGAAACAGGTTTGAGATGACTGAGTATAGAAGATTTATATAAAATACATTATATATTTCAAAAAATGTGTCTAAATAGTAGTTATGACTATTCACAACTTTCATAATTGTATACTTAATGTGATGATGATCAAGTGTGTAGAATAATTAATTTATTTATATGTTTTTAAGATTTAATCATATCTTGTCTTTAATTTAATACTACATTGCAAAATCTCTATAAATGTTTACTTGATTCTTATAATTTTATTGAGTACTCATTATTAATACTTTAATTTATTCATAAGTCTTCTTGAGTTTATTAATTATATTCTCAACTGTTTGTATCAAGCTGCTTATGATGAGAGTCTCTCAAAATTCTTCAGCAAAATCTAAGATCTCAAGATTGAAGCTATATAATAAGAAAAAAAGACTCATTTCTGTTGTCATGAACTCTCTACTGTTGATCACAATCTCTATATAAGAAAGCAGATATTTTCAGTCATTTTATACATAATTATAATACTTATAAATCATGTTTTTGATGATTTGAATCATTCTCTCAGTAGTCTCATCAATTTCAGAGTGATAAACAGTGAATAACTGACATTCTATTTATAAGAGTTGACAAATTTGTCTTCACATGAGGCTTACAAACTGAGTTTCACAGTTTGAGACTATGATTAATGATAGATCATGTACATAATAGAAGAAAGTTTATAGAAATATATCAACAATCATTTCTGTATTAATCTTATCATATAATTGTAGAATCATGTCTTTACTCAGATAGTTCATGATCATTATAATATTCTTATATTCTTCACTCTTAAGTAATGTCATTGTGAAGTCTATTACTATATCTTGTCATACTTATTCTGAAATAGAGAGAGATTTAAGTATTTCTTTTCAATACTTTCTTCAAGCAGTAACAAAACTGTAATAATTATAGTTTCAAATAAATCAGTGTATGTTTTTCAATATATCTGATCAGTAAAAATTTCAAGTGATTATATGATACATGATCTTTTGATCTGAGTGTCTGATGAGAAAAGAGTCATGAATCTCTTACATGATTCACATTCTCAAGAGTTCAATGTCTGAAATTCATCATTTATTACAAAAACATAGATAATCACT
>LGUA01000490.1:0-16065 GCA_001660665.1 Emergomyces africanus | reverse complement strand
ATGCGAGAGAGACAATTTTTCCAGTTGATTCCCTCCCCCCTAAAAAAAAAAAAAAAAATGAAAGGCGGCAAGGCTAGAGTAGGTGTAAGAAATATTTCCAAAATTTACTCGCCATAAATCTATCTGTACGCGGGTATACGTATTAAAAAACGCAAAAAAAATAAAAATTGAAGGAGTCAAAAAAAGACAATATCCTCATATGTCATCCGTTTAAGCCACACAAGGCACAGTCCTAACCTCCCTCGCAACAGCATTACACAGCTCAACTTTGACCCCAGCACCGGTAAGGACGTGAATCCACAGCCGCTGGGTATCACTCAGCCGGTCTTTTTCAGACTTCACCTCCGCAAACATAACCTCCCTTCTCTCTAAGCTCCACAGGAACAAATCCGGAATGCCTCCTCCTCGTTGTTGATACTCCTGCGCCATGACTTTACATATAGTAGCCAGGGCTTCGCCGCGGAAACACTGCACAATCTCAATTAGATCGGGTAGCTCGAAGGACCAATCGATACCGATAGCGCACGTTTCTTTCTCCGCCTCGCGGTCGTGAACTTCACGGATAAGCCGCTCTGCATCCCCGTTGGCAATCTGGGCAAGCCTGTGATTGATTTCTGAAAAGCGAGTGGGATAGAACGAGTCCGTATGTAGGTCTAAGGGACAAGTTTGGAAGGGTGTTTGGAAAACGTTGGGGACATATGCGAAGAGGACGTCATAAAAGAGATATCCGAACTATAGTTTAGGAGGAAGCCGGTAAGCAATCATTGAAAGCCTGAGTGACGTCGATTGGGTCGATATCTAACTTACAAGGGTTCGGACGATGCCGCTCTCGCAATGGAAGCCCTTCCATCCGTGAGCTCTATACCAACTTAGACACATACTCTCGACTCTACACTCCCCTCCACCTTCTCGTTCATCTACCCAAACCGTAGGTCTACCCCTTCGGGACAGGGAATTCACATTCTCCTTGGAACCAGGTTTATTGGGGATATCCTTCTCAATCCGAATCCCCTCCACGATCCGTTCTTCAGGTTTAACCAACCTCACATGTCCAAAATCGTGCTGCTCGCGCTTTGTGACTTTCAACGACTTCTCCAACTTTGTAATCCGTTTCTGCAAATCGTAGTGGTATATCAAATGGCAATCGGAATCCTCAAGGCCTTCTTCGCATGTACGGAGAGCTTTCCGTTTCCACTCCCTCTTCTGCGCCTCTTCAGAGCGGTTGTCAAAAGGGGCCAAAGACCACATGTAATGTTCTTCAAGCAGAGCTTTGCGCTGGTACCAGGCTCCCCGACGAGCAGCATGGAACAAACGCTGTTCAAGAAGTTCTGTGAGTAGCTCATGTTCTCGTTTATATTCTTTGAAACGGCCCAAAGCAGATAGGCCTTTGTGAATAATACGAGTATACACCCAGGCAGGGGAAAATCGACGGAGGTATGCACCCTCTCCTGACTCGTATACGCGCTCTTCCTTGCGTTGCTCCTCGGCGACCAGCGCTTTCCATCTTTCGTATACGCCTTCAGATAAAGATTTAATAACAGCTAGCTTCTCCATGATCGGCAGGTGTGGCGACTCCAGAGTGCTGTCGACCTCAAACTGCACTCGTAAGGCAGCTTCAAACTCGAGCAATGTAAATCTCGATGGAAATATAGAATTAGAACGGGAAACGATATAATTCGGATAATTTTTCCTCGAGATTTTTGCCAAGATAATGGTAGTTAAGGACTTTTCTGTCCATTCCGTTGACCGATAAAATAGTAAATGAACACGTTCAAAGAGCTTTAGTGGTGCAGAAGAGAGTTTTATGCAGTCACCAGTGTGATCTAGGATCTTTTTTGTGAAGTAAACATCTCGAGGGTTCCCGCAGCTTAAGGAACTCTTGCTCTGGTCCGAGTCACTGGATGTTCGGTCATCTGGTTTGCATTGCGGGAGCCAGCCAAGCCCTGATTGCGTCGTACTAGACTCGTGCAATCCTTTCAACAATTCTTTCTTATTTCTGCCCTGAACTTTGGCTTCTTTTGACAGAGCTTTCAATTCTTCCAGAAGGAGTAAAGAAGATGCTTCTTCGAGTGAAGTTATTTGTTCCAATCCTTCAGCGAACTGAAAACTTTCACCAAGATTGATATGTTCAGAATATTCCAGTGCAATAAGATCCAAGGGCTGAGGTGGGGTGGATGAGATTGGCAGTGTCCTGCGTTGCCTCAAATCCTTGACAGCGGCAGGCATGTCCGCAATATCCTGATAATAACCGAGGCGGTTGACACGATGCCATGCAGACGTTTTGCGTAGGAATAGGCGTACATATCTGTTTTGATATGAACATTAATAAACACCAACACCGTTTACATATTGAGTTGATTGATATTGAGAACACACGTACAAATACTGTGATTCATAGCATAACACTCTCCATTGATTAAACACTTCCATTTCCTTTTGGTCAAACAAATGGGCTTCATTTTCCAAAACGCTTTCCAATGCGAGATTGAACGCGTCCACATATATGGAGCTTTTGCCTTTCACCCATTCTCGTTCCTCATATCGATGGTGCAGTTTCATGGTACCGGTTTCGCTTGTTAATTCTTGAGCTTTTGAAGCCTCATAGTCTGCGATCGCTTCCCTGTCCGTCTTGATAGGGAGAAGAGAAGTTTCCAGGTCCGTTTGGGTACTAGGTACATGCTCTTCCGCGCCGCTTTCATAGTCAATTCCATAATCAATATTATATTTAATCTCCGTTTCTGATGGTGGAGGTATATAATTTTCTAAACGCAGAGCTTCAGGGCTAGATCCCGTATTTGGAGACGAGCTATCAGGGTTTCCTGTTCTCCTCAGTCGTTTGGGAGGGGGATTTAATTCGTCGAGCATATTGAACCCAGGTGCGAAAATTTCCTATGCACCCAGCCAGTAGCTCCTTGGAGGTGGTCGGTCACCTTGCACACCCGTTGATGAAAACTGATGGAAGATCCCCAACATCCGAGAAGCACCAGGGGTATTTCAATAAGATAATTCAAAATATTACATCCTTGCAGGGCGGGTAAATGAGAGAAAGCCGTCCCCCTTGAAGTTCGTGTCCGTCGTGCAAGAAATACTGAAATTCTGCCCGTAATTAGTGGATCGGGGCAAACGCGACCGAGACGCGAAAACACTGCTATCACATGATATCTATTAAAACCCATTTGTTTGCGATGTTTGCATTGTAGCTCAACCTCATGCGACCCGTTTGGACCACGACTGAGGACCAAGACTGAGGGCGCAAAGAGTGCGGGCAAGAATAATAACATTTCATGGCATAAATCTGTCTATTCCGGCATGGCTGAGGCATCCAAAGACCCATCTCCGATCACTGCGCAGTTTGAACCCAATTCGCCGTCACCTCTTCTTCCTCCGCCGCCCAACGAGTCCCAGTCGTCCCACTCAGCTCCACAGCTTGGCGCAGAATCGCAGTTATCAGATCCTCCACCTGCCAATACCACTGTGACCATGAGGAACGTAGATTCTGTACGTAAAGTTAAATCATTCTATTTATTTGGAGAAGAAGGAAAAAGCAGCATATCAAAAGAGTTATAAAAGAGCTTACCTATCAATCCTGCCTCTGCACCCATACCCGATTGCTAAATACTACTTACTATGTGGAATACCCCCCCCCACCTCCCTTAGGACAACAAACAACAAAGCTAACAGAATTCCCCACCGTAAAATTGAATATTTCAACATAGCCCGCGCAGCAGCTCCCTGAAGAAGCTGCCCATTCTCTTTCTGCTCCTCCGCCACAAAACCCACCCGCACCAGCCGCGTCCATAAGTACTACTACTCACACCAGCACCGCCATGCAATCGAACGCTGACGAGAAGCGTGACATCACAATGTCTGGGGGAGGGACGGGTAGTAGTGATACGCAGCAACAACCCCAACCACAGCCACAACCCCCTACGCCCTCTGCATCCTCGAATGCTGCGACGATGCCCTCCACGAATACCTTCAACCTAAACAATGGCAACAATCCTTCTACAACTCCAATACCCCAAGTACGCCCAGGCGGCGCACCGGCACGTGTATACATGAACGAAAAGATCGTGCCCTATTTACTAGAAGGAATGAAAACGCTCGCGAAAGAGCAGTGAGTTCCCCCCCCCCCCCCCCCCCCCAGTTGTGTTTGTTATATTCCTGTTTTCTCCGTCGCTTCGGACCTTAAGGGGGGTAAATTAAATTAAACTAAATATTTTACTAATAATGGTGCCAATTTCTTAGACCCTCAAACCCCCTACGTGTCCTAGGCGAATACCTCATACAAAGAAGTGCTGAGGTTGAGGAATGAATAGTTGAATTTTTCGCGCAAGACGCGGGTTTATTTCATTGCGTGTTGTACGCTAAATGCGCTGGGGAACAGTTATTTCCCTAGGTGGCAAATGTAGCTTTTTTATGATGCCCTTACCATATTCAAACTATACATTTGGAAGACTTTAGCAAAGGGGCCCCATCCATGTAATAGACTCAAGCTGAATGGAAAAGCATAGTTGACGAGGGGCGCTGGTTTTTGTTGGGTTTTGGATTCGCTTATATAGCTATCAGGTTATTTATGAAACACCTGAACTTAAAAATTCAGGCCCGCGGTGAATAGGCGTTCTGTGGAATTTTAGCGCGAATAATTGAATTCTCTTTAGGCTATTTTAATTTATCTCTCATATCTATTTATCATGGCGTTCGTTGGAACGCGCCCATGCCTCCATCATCTCGTCAGAAATGAATCGCTATTTTTGGGTTGCTTTCTAAATCAGGCAAATCCTATAAATAGGAAAGTAAGTTTGACATTTGGGGCTTTCCCACGAAAGAATCATGTACGGGAACGAAGCGTGAGGGAACAAATCCAACACTTCAAAACCTAGCAAGTCTAGCCAGTTTTGTTTCCATCCTGTATCCGATACCTATAATCAAACTCAGAGAGCCACGGTACCATCTGCCAGTAGCGGAAACAGGTTGAAGAACTATTATTCAGGTTGGATTCCATGCGTATAAATTGCTACTACCCAGCGAAGGGGTTTACCCTTCACGATCATGAGGTAAATTCCGTGGTTCCGTATTTGGAGGTTGTACTTTGGCAAAAGGAATCTCCCTGTATGTGCTTTGCACTGTTCGAACAGCGGTTATTATTAATAACCGGAATTTGCCGTCTAAGAAGGATGAGGAAGCCGCAAAAATGCATTTAGGCTTAAGACATGGTGTTGATAATCCATATATTTATCGGGCCATATAAATATGGGATATTATCATCGATACTAATGAGGGCGATACGCCTCATCAGGGCCCAAACCCGAGAAAGTTAGCAATACATGTTAAGTTGCAAACTTACCGTATGGTGCTAGTTTTAAAAATTCTGATCTGGTTCCGCTGAAAATATGGAAGCATGAAATTATTTGGGCGTCGTGCACAGCAGTTTTTATATAGACCAAGTCTTATCAAGTTGTATATAGTCGAACAGGTTGCTTAAATAAAAAAACGGGAGGCGAACACATAGGAAGACGGATAGCTGGCCAGTTCCCGCGGTACACAGGCAATCTTTACGGCGGACTTCAAAGGTTGATCACAGGTGATCATAATCAAATAAACCGACCCTTAGGAATGGCGACTACAAACAAACGAGGAAGGCGAGATGATGGCTGATTTGTGCCGGACTCCCAATATATTTTTTTTCTTTTCCTTTTCCTTTTTCTTTTTGAGACGTGAAGCGGATGTTTTTCTGTTGTACTTTGGAATATTGAGTTGATATGTGGGCGAATTCTTGGGGCAGTCTTTACCTGACGCTGAAGAGACGTGCACGATACGGCGAAAAAAGTTGACTAGCGAAAACGATCATAGCTGAAACTGAAGTAAAGTGCTGACCACTAGAAAAATCGAGGGTATTACAGGTAGATTTTTGTTCTTTTGGATATTTTGTTTTGGTTCATCCGCCGCCAATTTGCGATATCCGAACGAGAAGAAAATGAAAAGCAACCAGATAAGACGGATCTCAGGACCAATTAGCCTGGAGCTGATGCCAGTCGTCTGAGGCCGGTAAAGAGCTTTCCGTTTTCGCCGACAAACCATGTATGCGCGAAAAAGTTGATCTTTTTTTTGGGAGACAAATAGAGAAGCGCCGCCGTAACCGTCGATCTTGACTCTCAACTGAGAGCAGTGACATAAACCATTCGTGGAATACAGGAAGAGAAATGGAATGGAAGGAACCATAGAAAAATAATAACGTAGAAAAAAAAGAAAGCAGGTCAAAAGCGGCAAGTCACAATCTGAAGCTTCCTTAGTGCTTTATACCTACCTATCTTGTGCCGTATCTGTCGTCTCCACCACGGCCTTCGTAGCTACGGCCTCCGTATGGGTCGCGGGATTCGCGGGGAGGCGGTGCAGCGTCAGCAAATGCGGCGGAATGATGGGAACGAGCATCGTCGCGATCGTAGTAGGCACGACGATCATCTCCACGACGGTCATCACCGCCGCCACGACGCTCATATCTGTCTTCACGACCTCCCTCGCGTCCTCCTTCACGTCCTCCTTCGCGACCTCCTTCACGTCCTCCTTCACGTCCTCCTTCGCGCCCTCCTTCGCGCCCTCCTGAGGTCGCGTAGCGATCGATGCCACGGTAAGATGGCTCGTCGCGGAAGTCACGGCGACCATAGTCCCGGCTACGTTCGTTGTACGAATCATAACGGCCGTAGCGGTAGCTATCATCGGGACGCCGGCCACCACTTCCACCACCGTATCCTCCCCGACGGTCATCATAGCGGTCGTAACGGCCACCACGGGGCGGACCACGCGTAACTATATCGTCAGTCAACTATATGGTCGTCGTTGATAAAAGGCACGTTTAAAGTTTTGAGACACATACAGGAGGTTCCACGTTTTGGGGGGCCAAAGTATTTCCCTGGAGTTGGCGTTCGTGGGCGGCCAGACGAGCTTTCTCGATGCTAAGAGTTCTCCCCTCAATAACTTCACCTTGAAGGCCTTCCTTCGCGGCGTCTGCTTGCTCCGAGGTCACCATCTTCACGAAACCAAAACCACGCGATTCTTTTGTGTGGGGGTCAACCATAATCGAGCAGTTCTCAACATCGCCATATTTCTCGAAGAGACGAGATACATCTGATTCAGTAAGGCGTGGGTGGATGCCGGTAACGAAAAGATTAGAGCCAGTATTGACACTTCCTTCATCATCATCGTTGTTTCCTTTCATCGCCCGATCATTTTGAGGTACGCTAGGATTAGATTAGCTGACAACCCGTGCTGTCTTATAAATTCACACAAAAAGCCATGCTACACTTACCGGAGAAGATCACCACGGCCATTTGGTGACATGCTTCGGTTTCGCGCTCCGCCTCTCGCGTTGCCTCTTGGAGAAGCGCTGCGGTCACGATCGAATCGGGGTTCGTCTGAAACACAGCTCGAGTTAGTCCATCAACACGAGTTGTTTTGGAAACATCAATACGTACCGTCAAAACGACCATTTTCCGTTTCGTACTCCATAGTAGCCATTCGACTCGTAGGGAGATTAAAAAGGATAGAATAAGTGACAGAATAAGACAAGTGGCAAAAGTGTTAAGAAATCGAGATTCAAGATTGCACAGCTGGAAGGCCCGGGAAGAAACTAGAAACTGACAAAATAAAACTCTTTCAACAGAAAGAAAGGGCAGAGGCGAGATGCACTAAAGAAACAAGAAGACTACTCCACACTGATGACGGTCTGTTTTGATGAAGGGAGGTTGAGGAACGACAAAAAAGTTCACAGGGTCAAGCCAATCTTGGAGCTGGGAAGGAATGAACAAAATTTTAGCGCGCTGGTGGCGCCTACTTGCCCCAATATAGACTAGCTCCATCTCAACCTGCTCCAGGCCCAAACCCGGCGGCTCTTCCTACTGCGTAGGCACAAAAGGCAAAATCAGCCAGGTGATAAAATAATTAAAATGATCGAGGGATGATTGAAAAAGCTACTAGTAGATAAAGAGTAGTCGCAGTCACTACAAAAAATATGGTGATTGAAGAATTCATTTAGTTGCCCTGAAATATTTATCTATTGATCCCTAGTTACAACAACAAACACCCGAAAACTCCTCTAGCACTCTGTAGGATAAATCCGAAGGAATACCTGCTAGGATATCCCAATCCAAACACGCGCCGTGGGTCCTAGTAACGTGTCGGGTATGAAAATAAAAAGATTAAAAAAAGTAACATGTGGAAATGAATAATAAACACAAAATTAAATAGAAAAAGAAGCCACAGAGACAGAAACAAAACATCCAATGTTCTCCGAGTGGGTTATCTAAAACCTTTCCATCGCCTTCGCGTCTTGTGGGTTTTCGGTTTCAAGATACCAGCAATAGCAGTATCCTCCGCAGGAGGACCAACACCAGAGACGGTTCCACGGGCCTCTTTAGGTAAATCTGGAATATATTCGGGAGACTCGTCCCCGACAAGGTTCCGTAGCTCGTCCTCTCCGATTTCGCTTAGCTCTTCACTCATCCCTCTGAGCACTTCCCGACCGGTCCATCTCTCCTCGTGAATGGTAGTCCCAACAGGATCGAACGGTTGCATATACCACTGTATACCACCTTGAGACAGCGGAGCCTGGTCTTCCTCGGTTTCCAGTGGCACAATTGGTGGAGCGGGGGTTGTTGGACCCGTAATGAGTACACCACCGGATGAAGTAGAACCGGTTTCCTTTTGGGCTCTCCCTTCCATATGTTGAGATGCAGGAGACAACTTACTAGGAATTGCTGTCGTAACAGTTCCGTTCGTTCCCGAAATCAAAAATTCCTTTGCGTCGTGGACATTTTCTGTGTCTCCATTTACATCGCTCATTGTAACGTCTTTATTTTCATTTACAGCTTTCTCCTCGGGTTCAGCAAGTAGAGGGTTTGTGGTGGTCTCTGACATCCGCAGTTTATCGCTTTCAACATCAGTTTTTATCCCGTTAACAGGTGGATATCGCTCCGCAGGCTCGAGGACATTTGTCGCCTCCCCGAACGCGGCGACTAGGGAACCCCTCCGTGAGAGAACACTATTTTCTAACAAGGCATCCAAATCTTTCAGCTCCTTCTCGAAAGGCTTGCGGTTCAATTCGCTTTCCTTTCTAAGCGCATCTTCCAAAGCTGGCTGTATCGCCTTAATGATCCGCTTTGCAAGTTTTCTCTTTTCCCGTTGTTCCAAGCTAAGCTCTGGCGCTCGTCCGCTGATCTGCATCTGCAACTGCAACTCAGCTGTATCACCCACAGATTCAACCCCGATTTCAGAAGTGAAGACGTTGGCAAGATCGCGAGAAAATGAGGACACCGAGGTATAAGCTCGTTGCTCTAATTTTGAGCGGATGGATAGTAGTCCGAGACGGAAAACGGCTTTCCCGTCGAGTCTATAATCAAATGTTATTATTGTCAATCAAGAACAATACATGTATGAGAAAGATGGTAAACGTACGTAAACGCTTTTTCCAGTATTGGCCAGAGCATTGGGGGGATGGGGAAATAAACCAAATCTACTATACTTCGCAATGTCTCCGCGTCTTTCAGCTTCTCTCGCTCTCGCTTCTTCACTTCGTCGCACAAAATCCTAACTTTGTCAAGATCTAAGTAGAGCTTGTCCGCAAACGCTATCCTACGCTTGAGTCGAACAGCCCCGGCGACTCCCATTCCCGCAAAATTGCGTCTGGTCATTTCCATGGATGAAAAGGTTTCAAGCTGCAGCTGCAAGCGTTTCAGTAAGGCAGCACCCCGACGAGATTCGCGTTTCAAAGTCCAATATTTACAGGCGTCCTCAGCATATTGCTTCCTTTGGCGTACTGTAAACCGCTGGAGAGACGCGATGACACTATTCAGCACGACTTGCGGGATAACTGGCGCTCCAGAAGGTAGCCTCCAAATCGTTTTCGGGACGGTCGTGCGTTTGCGCTTGTTCCCGCCAACGGAAAGGGTAATGCGGGGAGTGATTGCTCGATTGTCCTCCTCAGCATTGTCAATTCCGTCTTGAGAATCTGGGCCTAAAGCTAAAGCTGCAGCCTGACTATCACCCCATCTCCGCCCTTGCATCGTATTGCGATAATACTCCACAGCCTCAGCGATAGCAGAATCAGTATTATGTTCTCTTCTCCAATCTGGTGGGACATGCTTGTCGCAAAATGCTTTTAAACTGTTCGATTCCATGACCGCTGGCGCTCCCGGGATTAATTTCATCTTTAAATATAGGCGAGCTCGTCTTGCGCAAGTAACATGAAATGCAACGAAACAATTTTTGTTGCTGCATTGGATGCACGCTCCCATTTTCTGCCGACAGATATAGCATGTAAGCTTCCAACGATTCCTGGGAACTTTCTCAACCTCATTTACCGGTTCCATCAATGACGGGTTCCCAATAGAAACCTCGGGTATCCAAACTGCACAAAGTAGATGTGACCACTTTGAAGTATTCGTTTGCTTGAATGCTCCTTCAGTGTTAGGGCAGAAGATGCACGATGGAGATCCCCGGCCAATCAGCTGGCATTTTCGACACAGCCATTGGCCTTCTGGGATATAAGGAACGCCATAACATTCCTGGTGAACGGCGAGGTCGCAGCCGTCACAGAAGACTATTGCGTTAGCGTTCTCACAATCGCCATCATCGCATATGGCACATTTACTATCCTGCTCTTCGCCAGGACCAGCATGTTCGCCGTTGACGGCAGCAGCAGAACTAGAACGAGGTCGTTGTGTCTGTGGTGGTTTGGGGTTTGGTTTCGGTATACGCTTTTCCAAGGCGTGCCATTCCTTTTCAATTTTGGTCATGGTAATCTCGAAAATAGCAGGTTTTATAGGTTCGAACTGCTCTTCTCTCCGTTGTGCATTATATGTCTCCAGCCATTTGGCGTCCTGTTCATCCATATCATACTCCACCCTACCAACACCAATATTTCCAATAGCAGCGTTGACATCACTGTCGACTGGTGTGGATGGGCTCAAATCTAGATCTTCCTCGGCTGCACCTTCAGCCATTCGAATTAATCGCCGCTCATGTCGAAGGAAAATATCACTTTCTTGATACCCAACACTCGCCATGGTGCGGTCAACATAATTTTGTTGTCCAACGCCCTTCTGTTCGAATGGAAGAAAAGGATCTTTAAGGACAAACGACGGTTTTGGCAAAGTAAGTCTCTCACGGGGATTAGGTCCAGGAGGGGGAACTATTTTCGGTCCGGTAGGAGAGTAAATGTCATTCGCAACAGTCTCAGTTAGCCGTGGACGGCCTGGTCGTCGTTTGACGGGAGTAGAGCCATTTATTAACCCCTCGACGGCGCTATCTCCGCTTTCATCAGTCCCTCTAGTCGAGTTGCCGTTTGGAAGAGTAGGCCTTGGTTTGATCCCGTCAACTTCATCGGAGCTGAAAACAGCGACTTTGACGTCGATATCAAGATCCGGATGGAATTCTTCCCAGCCCCTCTCTTCTCTAGGTTTGTATCCATCGCCTTGTGCAACAGCAAGGGCTGCGGCCGCAGCAGAACTGTATCTTCGCGTTTGGTTCTTTTCACGCCTGGGGCGAGTAGAAACAGGAGGAGTGGTTGGCTGAGTTCGCCGCACGATATTATTGCTAGAATGTTCGCGAACTGGTCGAACTCGAGGAGCGGTGTTATTCGAAGGAGCCATTTCTCTTATCGACCCAACAGGCGTTTCCATCCCATCAACATCAACGTATCTTCCTCCACCTCCTGGTCCTCCAGGAACATACCTCCTTTTCTTCAGGGGTGGCTCACTGTTGGTGACTTGGTCTGCACTCTGTGCAGCTCTAAGAATTTCTGGTTGAGGCCGGGGAGTTCGCGGGTTAAATGTCCTCTTCGAGGAAGATAACTGTGCCATAATAGTAATCGTAGCTCAAGAGGTAGGGCTGCAAGATTTATATGGGGGTTGGGGTTGGGTTGGTGGTAGTAGGACTGCAAGGAAGCGAGTGAATTTGGCGGTTGAAGTGCTCATAGCGCGGTATGTGAATGCCAACCCATCACCAAAGCTGTGCAGCTACGCATGAGGAAAATATCCGCGCCAGGTGCGACGGTTTTTTGCAGTTTCGGTAGCTCTGTCTGTCTGTTCGTGGTTTTTCGACGCGGTTTGAACCCCCCAAAATCCGAGACGAGAGGTTGCAGGGCTGGGAATCTCCTTCTAGCTGTATTTAGTATAGCTCCGGCGACTCCACGGCTAGCGCTGGCGCAACCACCTGACTTTGCTTGGCGCTTACTCCCAACTGCAGGCGTTGAGGCCGCATTCCTGTCTTTAAAAGGGAGTTTCCGCACCCCAGAGCTGAAAGCCCATTCTCTCAACAAGCTCCTTTGCCACAATGAGCGGCGTAGGTGACGATCGGTATGTGTGTGTATATTCCCGATTTATGTTTACAAATCCACTGAACCCTGGGCTTGCTAACAAAAAAGCTTTCATCCCAGGTGGCGGGGTGGACGTGGTTTCGACCAGAATCGCCAACCCGGACAGCGACACCAGGGGGGAAGCCTGCGCGACCGGCCGATGGGAGGACATCAGCAAGATCGCCAACCACACCGCGGCTATGGAAATAATGCGAACGCGACCAATTCCTGGAGCCCTCCGCATGGGGGACCTCCTCAGGAACAGCATATCCCAGTGAAATCTTTCAATGCTGCGGAGTCGAAGGGTGCGCTTAAGCAAGGTATATTCGCGTCTGAACAAAAGAAAGCTGAGGGCTTTTGTGGATTTTAATTGATAAGATTCATATAGGATTTCAAAGTGCCGGTTCGCGTGGTGCGTTAAACAAAAAAGGACATCAAGCTCCTCTTTGTGACACTACCTTCCCATAATAGTACCAAGGCTCATTACATTTTCCTTAACCAGCGCCGTTCGTGTATAAACCAACTGGCAAGGAGGCGAATAACTCCCGAACCGCTAGTGGCCCCTGGGGTTCGAGACGTACGTATTATTCCTCCCAGAGAGTAAAAGCAACACCTACTGAAAGAAAATAGCAAACTGTATGGTTAATGGAAAGGACTTTTTCCTCGAGCTTCGGAAGCAAGTGTCTGCCTTACGACAAGGCGGCAATAATGCTGCGGGAGGCTGATGATAATTATAGAGCCAAATGTTTTTGGCACGTGAGCGGCCTATTTTTCGTGCTCACTATGAGCGGTCGTATTTCTCCTCAACATTTCACTGATAGCGTTACTCATGATATACCCCGGCGTATTAGTTGAACAAAATTTCGTTGCATTCCATTTACATTAGAAACATGATGTTAAAAATTTCAAGTGGGCTCTCCGTGTCTGTTTCTCCCCTTGGCCAAACTGCAACAACCCCCCCCCCCCCACCATCTTCATCACCAGTCGCATTTTGCTCAGCGGGAAGATGGCCTACTTTGTTACTAAGGTTTCTTAAAGCCCTCCTCCCCCCAGCAAGTGTTTGCAGATTATATTGCATGTTTCCTTTTATTTCATTTCGCACCGATGGTATGTTTACGCGTATTGCATTGTTCAGCTTCAACTCCTCCTGGTATGGTATGGCATCAAGCGCTGTATCACATGAACCGAGCTAGAAACATCGATCTCACGCTCCTGTACACATATAAATTTCGATGCAGAGCATATATTCTTGCCCAATGTAGACAGTTCTACAATCGATATAGTTTCCATATTAAGCCTATGGCAAGCTCTGTATTCAAATCATGCAATGCACCTAAGTAGTCAATGATGTATGCGTGATCATTTCTGTTTGATTTTTTGATTGTTTTGATTTTTTGCTGTCTCACAGCTAAACGCCCACACCTCCCAGTTACCTTCTAATATAGATGAATCTTACAAACCACATTCTGAAACTCTTATTGTTTATTTATTATCTATTATTAGTATTATTATTTTCATCAACAAAAAGAACTCTTGATGTTGGGATGATGGAGATGACACATCTACTGCTCTTTTCGCCCCTTTCCCCAATAAAGTATATAAGTAGGAATACAATATCCTACGCGGATCAAGTTTATTCAATAAGGGCTAATTTAATAGAATTATCCAATTTGATGAGTCTGACGCCGAATTGGAAGGTTACCTTCCCCGCCGTCAAAAAATGTCTCCAGCAAACTCCAAACTTTAGATATCGACCAATCAGGATTACGGGGTTTGCCCAATCTTAACCACGATTGGATATTAATACCATACTATATCTCTAGAGTGCATCATGACCTATTAAAAGCAGATCGCTCTCTTGTAAACAGAACTATGTGCACCATATGATAAAAGATTATGCGCCGCCTCTCCTAGAGGTTGTCTTGTCTGGTTTCCAGGAGAGTGGCATGGGCCTGCTGAGATAGCCGCGATGTCGAATCATGACGGCAGCTAATAGCAAGGGAGCAAAAGGAAATCCGGCAGCCTGGCCTGAAAGGGGTTTCGGATTCCCTCTAAGGAAAACAAAGAGCGCCATTTCTCATAAAACATCCCAATGGCTGACAATGTGCGTCACAGGCTGAATATGGGCTCAGCACAGTCAGCCCCGAGACCAGCCCCACGGCACTAATCGGGCCCCAGCGGCTAAACTCTCCTTCTATTGGGCCGCTGGGAATGCCCTCAGCGGGCCGTGCGGCAACTTAAATCCCTGACAGGGGCCAACGTCAGACCGACGACTCAGAACTGAGCGGCCCAAAGGTCCACTCTACCAGAACCTAATGAACGAACGGTGACAAGGCCCAAACCAACATCCCCCCTACCTCCCACACCCCCCAAAATATGGAGCACAGAAAAACATTTGAAATCAATATGGGACCCTGAAACAGGTCTTGAGGATAAGGGAGAGAAAGAAACGGAGTCAGCATGCCGCTGGCGGAAAATAAAATTATAAAGTTGTGTCCATGTAAGCGCTCCTGCACCATACATAATACTAGTATGTATAATAATTCACATGGCCACGACCGAAGGGCATAAAAGCAACCTCTAACGAATTATTCGTCGTGAAACCCAAGCTTTTTGAGAAAAATGAGCTGAATAAACGAAATAGACTGGTAGTACTTCTATCACGACCAAAGCCCCCACCCCCGAGATGGCCTTGCCTCCCTGAACCCTGTAAACCATGCATGTCATACATAGGATTGATGAACTTCAGGACTTGGCAGAGCATCCCGCGAGGGCGCAAAACGGGGTGACCTCACCTTCTAGTATGCGAGAAACTAACAGGACGGATCTGCTCCTCCACTTCCTCTCTGGGGAAACGCCACGTTTTGTTAAGTCGGGATGGAGTAGTACTCCGTACTATATTTACACGTAAGAAATGTGCAGTGAAGATTATGGCTAAACGCCCACGGAGATCTCCTCGAAACACTAACTACACGCCGAGTGGAGAATTTGAGTTAGCTTCTAAACATTGGCCCCTTGTCTTCCCGGGTGTCCAATACCCGCTCAGGTGGCTGCAGCACATAGATCGTGTCTCTGATTTTGAACTGGGGTCAACTGCAATAGTCCCTATTCGGATCTTTCATCAACGGGACAAAATGCACAGGGAAAAAGAAATGCTCTCCAACAATTGTTTCCAATACCAGGTCGACAGAGAATCTAAGTAGTAATTAGTTGCACTACTCCACTCTGCAAATACGATAAAATAAGCGCTCCGTTCCAAGAAAACCCCCCAATTGAACCCCGCGTTGTCGAACCGAGCCGCCGTTCAGCAGCCTCCGGCGGAACTCCTCCCTTTGCCCGCCTCCCTTGGGGTCCAATGAATTCCTCGCATTGCTCGACATAATGGAGGCCAGGCCAGACCAGGCCGAACCATCGATGGAACGAACCACCAAGTGACCCAGCGCTTTCCAAACGCTCTGCCTGACCAGTGTTTGGCCCCATCATTTTCTCCCCAACCTCAGCGCTCCCAGCGCTTCTATCCACCCACTAGCTTTTTCTCATTTCTGTATTTCCAACATCCCATGACACAATAAAGAATAACCCCTGCGCTCTCCCTTGCCTCTGTTCCACCCCACTCATCTGGCCCTGGTTGCTCTGTGAACGGTGGCCCCCCTCCTTAAAGAAAAAAAAACAAACAGATAATGGCGTTACCGCGTGTTAACCTGTTTTGTTTCTGC
>LGUA01000049.1:0-42954 GCA_001660665.1 Emergomyces africanus | reverse complement strand
CGACAAAGCTTTTCGTCGGCTTCCGTCAGCCGTACCTATTCCTTCAGTTCAAATCCAACCTCACCGATCCCATCGCGGATAGAGCATCATCCAGCATTTTCTTCCGTTAGCTTGGAGCCAGAGGCCATCGAGAATACGGTTGATATGGAGGAGTCGAATAATATTCGGGCCGCTCTTCGATTTGAACCTGTGGCCAAAGATTTTGCAACTGAACAAGGCTCCTCGAGCCGACAAAAATCAACAACGAAGCGCCAACCTCACAACAAAGGTAAAAAACGCATGACCACCATCGATAACCCTGTTATTAAACCAGTTGATCAGGAAGTTCATGCTGCATCCGATTCCACTCGATCTACACGTGCAAAACAGCATGTTAACTTGGCAACCGATGACGTCAATTCTTCCGAACCAGAAGCCGTGAAACGGCAGTTTAATGTACGCAGTTTGTCCGCCCAGGTTCTCCCGCGAGTTTTTGCCAACCGCCCATATTTGTGCCCCACCCAAACTATTCCTACGGTCCCTTCTGACCGCCATTGTAATTCTTGTGACAATGAGTGTGGTCTGAGACGTGCGAGTTCGCTTCCTGGCCGATTGCGGAGCCCATTAAAACAACCTATCATACCTTCAGTCCAACCACTTCCGCACCTCCTGGCTGTGGCTCCGTCCCATAGCCCTGGCGGGACCGAGGTCGAAACTAGAGGATCGCTACACTTGTCCCGCACTGCGGCGGTAATTCTTTTAGTGGTTTCCACGGGGCTTGTCGCAGTCTGCGCCGAATTTCTAGTCGAGAGTATTGACTACCTAGTTGAAAATACCGGTGTCAGCCAAGCTTTTATAGGGTTGATCATCTTGCCTATCGTTGGTAATGCTGCTGAACACATAACTGCAGTGGTGGTAGCTAGCAAGAATAAAATGGATCTGGCGATTGGTGTTGCACTTGGGAGCAGTATTCAAATTGCTCTCTTTGTAACACCCATCATTGTACTGCTGGGATGGTGCTTGGATACCGAGATGTCGCTCTATTTCAGCCTCTTTGAAACAGTCTCGTTGTTTGCCTCCGCGTTCATCGTCAACTATCTTGTGTTGGATGGCAGGACTAATTACCTCGAAGGTGCTCTGCTTATATCCGCTTATGTGATCATTGCATTGGCGGCTTTCTTCTATCCCTCTTGTGAGAATCTCAGTTCGGCTAGCGGACCGCTTGATGCAGGAACTTGTTAACCCTAGTGTTTGTTTGTTTTTACTGTCTATGAGGCAAAAGTGGGCTTATGAGACGGCGCAGCGGTTTATTACCTTTCTTTCAAATTATTGCTACTAGTGATTGTTGTTGTACTGAATAGTTTTACGATTTGTATGACGACATAGATTTTTAGGAATTAAGTCAACGATATCAGAATGGCATGGACACAAAAAATCAAAATTACGAAGCATAAAAATAAAGTTGATAATAAATGCTCATTTTATTTGTAGTCAATCCCATTCCTACACCCTCGTTGATAATTTTTTGAGCCCTGCTAGTTCTCAACATCATCGATCCCGAAATTCACTGTTAATATCTCATTGCGTGTAGACTCTAGTCTCTCTCGCGTTGTCCTATACAGTCGTGGGATTCCCGTCTCTTCAAAGCCCACGTTTCTTCTTTCCTCATCATTCATATTACGGACCATCTTAGCGATCCCCTTTCCAGTTAAAAACGCCATGGGCATCCCGTGGCCATTAAAGCCGGCGAGGATATATTGATTGGGCTTATCTGGGATTGGACCTGCATGCGGGAGGAGGTCGGCGGAGTACCCCATTACTGTTTTCGCGTACGTTGTCAGTTCCGAGCTACTAAATATATTATGTATATAATACTACATATATACCCCGTATATATATGTAACTCATCAGGCTCATGCCGCTGGTGTAGATTCGCTAAGATGAGGTTCAAAACTTACCACCAGACCATACCTGTTCCGTTTGCGCACCACTATCTTCCCACCCAAGGAAATGGCGCTGCATATATCCATCAAAATAACTTTTCCCGGTCTTTATCGGTTCCGTGTCATCGGTATTGCCATACCAACTTTTCAGGTCGGATACATAGTTCCTCCTCCCGCCCCCGACAACAATGCTCCCATCCGGTCGTGGGATCAGGTAGTCATACTCCTCGGCTCCCCACTGTAAGCTGTACGTGTTGGGTAAATAGGGCGCACGCCTATCGGCCGGAGTGACAATGCGGCTGCAAACCCCACGGACGGGGATGATTCTGCCAGTGTATTGAGGTGCGATTGCTGCAGTGTATGCATTCGTGGCAAAGATAACTTTCTTTGCTTTGATAAAACCGCGGGATTCGGTAGTTACTGTCCATTCTCCGGTTGTGGGCTCGGGTGTTTCGGAGATTCCGGTTACGGGCGTGTTGGTTTGGAGGTTCAGGCTGTTGGGGAAGCGGGAAAGCAAGGTGGAAAGGAGATGTAACACGAATTTGTAAGGCCAGATGTGTGCGGCTGTGTAGTGGAAGCAGCCTTTGGCGTATTTAACTCCGGATATCTAGGATGAGGAAGGTTATATTAGGAGGAAGCTGATACATGTTGGGGTCATCTCTCTCTCTCTCTCTCTCTCTCTCTTCCTATCAGTGGATGTTGATGACATCTTAGGGAATGAGAAATATTATAGACGAACCCTCTCTGCATTTTTGGACGTGTACTGAACATCTTGTCTCAAAGGAACTCCTGACTTTACGAGTTCGTTGAAAGCCTTTTCAGCCTTCCTACAATGATCCTCTCGAAGAAGAACCTCAAAGCTCCTCGTCATGGTGAAATCACATTCGATCCCCTCTTTCTCAATCACTTCTCTGATTGCCGGGATGTGCTCAGCTTCAAAATTGGATAACTCTGACGCGGCTTCAAGTCCATGCTTATCTGCATGCCGTATTATTGGAAGAAACGGGCTAGGTCGTATATGTCCCCCTTTCGGTGAGATTGTCAATAAGTGTACGGAGTACAGTAGTACATTAACCATCCACAAATAAACGAGGGGAGAGATTTTTGTAACAAAGCGGTCATTGAGCCCTTGAGATTCAAAGACATACCATTGCGCCCCGTTGCCCCGAAACAGACCTGTCTGGCTTCGAGAATCATCACGAAAGGAGGGGAGGGGTTATCCTGTAGAATATGATAGGCGGTCGAGACGCCTGCGTAGCCCGCGCCTATAATCAGGATATCACATTCTCTTGGGAGATTTTCGCTTGAGCGGTGATTCTCTAAAACATCTGGCTCTGTATGCCAGAAAGAGCGCATTCCATTGGGCATAGGGAACGGTTTTGAGGTTGGGGCGGCCATGGTGTGCTAATTCCTTGGTAGGTGGCAGATCCTAGGCACAAAGGTTTATTTAGAAAAGCACTGTAATAGCTGCACACCACTATGGAGGTTTCTCATGCAACTATGGTGTACTACCACCTGTATTGCTAAAGTATCAATTCTCGGCGAAACTCTACAGGATTAGTTCACAATAATGTCGAATCCTCAAAGTGAGGCTCAGTACTCCGTACGGAGTGCAAAGGAGAGAATGAGCGCTTGTCGTTCTGGCGGGGTTCGGACGACTGACAGGACATAGAAACGAGCGCTTAGTTTAACATTACTAGTATGTTAAAGTACTAGCTTTACAGCCTGGGTTTCTCGAAACTATCCTATCCACTCCCTGCTCACAGACAAACTCTGCAGTCGGACGAGTAGTAGTACTAACTCTCATTTAGTTTCCAGATGACCGTGAAACTCAACTCCCGCAAATACTATGGAGATACACTGCGACATGGTTGAAATGGTCTAAAGATTTAATACGTTGTTCTAGCGCAAAGTACTACTAGTACTACTCTAGTATCAAGGGTACACCTTTTCAACCTCCAGATTCTGGCCTGACAACTGATCTTCCAAGTGCCGCACTGCAGTTGGAATCATTTTCTAATAATTTTAACATAATCGCGATAAATACCTTGAAAGCTGATTTAAGCTTCGGGCCCTGAAATCAGGTAGGCATTTTCGAGGCCAAACCATGGTTCAAGAGCAATAAAGTTGAACAATATCCGTAACTTTATTTGAACGTCTTTGGTGACATCACTTCAACCGGTAGGCTCAGCCACCATGCTCCGCCTCAAAAATCAAACCCACTTTTGCAATGAAATCTCGCGTTATGAACAGAACAAGTGAAGAACCTACCTGCTGGCTATCGTGCTCTTCTTTTCCAATTTGCAAAACGCCATTGCCATTATTGCATTAAATAGTATCGTCTCCTTGAAGCCAGCGGAACACTCAGGTATTCATTCTCTTTGCCTCAACTCTGGCAAGGAAGGCGAGAGTGGTAAAGCGAGCTCGAAGAGTTTACAATTCCCTACCTTCTTGGTTAGCCTGCTTGTCATATTATCTTCCTTGGATCTCGGCAGCGATATTTGTTTGCCCTCGGAAAATTTCACTTTAGAACCAACATTGGCTGAGGATGTCAAACATCTAACCTAAATCACCCCAATATTATTCCCGGAAACCAAAGGGGTGCATAGAGTCAAGCCCATCCTCTTATTCCCGTCCTTAACTTCAAGTCGACAATGGCTTTTTCCTGTTGCGGAAGGGCCGATGGGGACGAAGGTAATGTCCCAAGCCGGCCGGTCGATCTTAAAGCCACTTCATCCGGCAAATCACCGTCGAATAGAGGCCCACCAAAGTCTCCTCCACCCATTATGCGACCAGCTGCTCCAAACATTTCAGGTCTCTCTACCGGCGACGAAAAGCAGCGTGTTTTTGGAGGTCCTGAGGCCAATGTTGGAGGGCCTAGCAACCACTCCGAAATAGGTGACACAAAATGCCATCAAAAGCTAGGTCCATCCCAATGCAGAAGTGCTGAAACAGCGGCTCCTCCAGCAGGACCTCCCCCAGGGTATCAAAACGGAAAACATGATGAAGATACCAAGGCCCCGCCAGATAATCCACCACCTTACCACAACTGGGAACAAGCTGTGCCAGATACAGCCATGTTTCCCCCTCCCCCAATTGGAGGGTATCTATATTCCAATACAGGTAATGCAGCAGAAGAAGATGCCAACCGAGCCCATGATTTCTGCGATAATACCCCTTTGTGGGTACCATGCATGCCATCAGATGCCGTCTATTACTCTGTTCAAAATTTTGATCTTCGGCCGGTCCGACCCCAAGAATACAATGGGAGCCTAGAGGTTGTCGGTAAAGGCAGATGGAGCGGACAAACTCGGGGACAAAATGGAGACTGCATTCTGTTGACGGGTTTGCCCCTTTACTTTCCTGCAAAAGATTCACCCCTAATCACTGAACGAACAAGAACGATATACTTCGAAGCGAAGCTCCTTGGTCAGTACGACGGAATCAACGGCCAAGTTAGTGGGTTTTCCATTGGGTTTGCTGCTCAGCCGTACCCGACATGGCGATCACCTGGATGGGAACGAGGCAGTGTAGGTGTTTTCTCTGATGATGGGTGCAGATTTGTAAATGATTCTTGGGGCGGGATGGAATTCACTACCCCATTCAAGGTTGGGGAAACCGTCGGTTTAGGAATGAAATTCACATTACCATCTCCGGACTCATTTGCAAAATCTCAAGCAACCGGCACATCACCAACCCTTCAGGTGGAAATATTCTTTACACGGGATGGGAAAATTGCAGGAAGTTGGGATCTACATGAGGAGGTCGATGAGGATGCCGGTGGTGTTAAAGGCCTGGAGGGTGATTTTGACCTGTATGGTGCGCTTGGATTGTTTGGGGGGGTCGGATTCGAGGTTTGCTTCGATCCTTCTGGTTGGTTATGGGTTCCTCCAACTTTGTAGTCGTATATTTTTACTTTCTTCTTCGTTTTGTCGCCGTCGATCTATTTTCCGTTGTGTACTCTAAATAGTACTACTATAGTACTACTACTAGTACCATTGCTTATACTGATGCGATAAACATTAGTATTGAAGCTATTAGATACTATACATACTCCATACTATCCACCACCATAAATAATGGCATAGCTATATCTGTCCGCTGGCACGACAACCCAAAAATGAAATAATATTTCTCTTCCATCACGTTTCTGGCTCCGCTCATTCAAAATTCAAAGACTTTCCCAACATAGCGGCAGGCCAACGGAGCGCTGAAATGATCTTCCGAAGCCTCATTGTCGATCGTCAAGCTCCGAGTCACCTCAGCAAACTTAAAGTCAGTCGAAAACCAAATGCGCTCTTTGACTTGAAGTATGCTAATATGCATTTTGCAGTGCAAGTTTGGATTGGAGGCATAAGCTTATATTGAATTAGTTTCATCGGTTTACTCAGATAATGCGCGTCAGGGCGCGAAAATTTTTCCACTCAATAGGCGCCACAGAATGCGAAATGCCACACAAAATGTGTGTATCTATGCTAGTACATACCTAGGCATTGAACGGCTCGCTAGATACTATATCAAGAGAGGATATTATAAGTGCGGTATAGACAAGGTTAATACGTGGTACTAAATTCTTGACCGAAAATGTACTCCTTCTTTGGCTAATCGATATAACAGAAACCCTTTACGTGAAAAACGAAAGACTTATCAAAGGCAGATGCCCTACCGCACATACATTCTACCATGTCAGATTTATTTATTGGGTTGCGATTAATCTATCCACAAAGGTTCTGGTCAATAAAGGTCGGAAGTTGTCATGACACAAACATGCCAGCCCCTGGATACATACACATATATCTCCATGTTTTGGAAACTGTAATCCCGTCGAATGAGAGTTCATTCAATAACGCTTAGGTATACTTATCTTGCGTATTTTGAATGAAATATGCTTAGGTAAAGCGGTTCCCAATTTCACCATAGAAGGCTTCTATGTGGAAAATATGGCCAGACTTCATATAGATAATATATCTACAGCTAGGTGACTTCCGAGGAAACGCGGACGCTGTATGACAATATACAATACCCCTAGTTCCCATATATGAAACAATAATATTGTCAGCGAATTAAAGCATCGTTTTACTGACTCATCCCAATGAGTAGTCCCTAAATTCTATTGGCCCCCCTTCTCAGGGGTCTCGACGGCTGGTTCTTTCGTACGGCCCGTCCCACCAGATCTTCCTGGCCGCATAAATTTCCATGACTCTCCCACCCTCATCCCTGCAAGAACTCAGGTCCAGGGTTTTTTTATCTTCCCGTGATATCCCTGCCTTTTCGATTCTGCGTACCGTAGAACACGACTCAGTGGAGGGCCGTGCGTGCAGGCATCTTGCATAGAAACTTCCCAAGGTCCAGACTAAGGTGAGCTCCATGCTGTCAGACCCTTGGTTAGTGTCGATACCTTCGATAAGGTCATATGTGGACGCCTAACCGAAAAAAAGTTGGAGTTGTTTGTCTGCCTGCGAAGTGGCTGCTTCGCAGCTACCGGATTCACTCGTTGGTTGGGTAAACCGGTGAGTTTATATGAGAATCTCGCTATTCTTTGTTATCCTCTCCCAATACTGAGGCTTCTCTTTACCAACGAGAGCCTTCTCCCTCTGGATCTGGAATAGTGCTACCTAATTATTCTGAGTGGATGTGTATTATACATTCTCTCTATGTGAACAACATTGACTTATACTAGTAATTAGAAAACACTTCGCGGGTTCTGACATGAATCTTACCATACTTGTTCTTTCAAAATGATTACTCAGTTTTTTACCTGAACTCATGCGGTTATGAGGCAAACCTTTCCAATATTTAATGAGCTTATCGGGATCCTGGAGACGAAGAATCAAGGCATCTGTTGGCAATCTTTATCATGATATCGAGCACTAACAAAGTTTTATAAGCCCGCTGCTCTATCTGCAATCACTTCATTTTTAAGAGTAGTGGACAAATATTTTCTCCCCTCAATGTTCGGTCAAACTCGACCTTTGATATGTTAATGGTCCAAGTCAAGCTATGCATATGAATGCATTTATTATATGCAGTTCTTGAGTTCTGAATAATTTCATATTAATATGCTTTATTACCATATACCCGGAGTTTGTTGATCAATTAGTTAAATTTCAATTGATAGCCCTTGACGTACCTGAAGAGTACAGGTGAACACTTATGAAATATATTTGATTCAGTGTGTGGTGGTACTATTGTTGCTTTGATCAAACAACACGTCTCTACAAAACAGGCCATTTGAACTTTTCACAGCTATGACTTATATTTTTAGACCACCAATGAGCTCTCTAGTTACTAATGGTACAGTACAAATGGCTGAATAAAATCCTCTAGCTCTATGCATAATAGTTTGATATGAGAATATAATTTTGACTACTGAACCAGCCCAACAAGTCACTGAAATCTATTGTTTTCAAGGGTGTTTTCTCAAGTTTCATCTCCAAGAGACAAAATATATCTGTAAGGCCAATTAAATCAATGATGATTCTGCTTGCAGTTCTGATTCCGTGGCTGAACACTGGTAGATTCATATTATTTACACGACCAGATATCACTTAATACTGTCAAGGAGAGAAAAATTAAATTAAAATAAAATAAAATCCAGATATACATACTAGTATCCATGTGTCAGCAGCAATTTCATTGTGGTTTCATTGTTAGAAAAGTTGTACTCTTTATAGAGTCCTCCTTATAGATACATGTATGCAGGGGTATTCCAGAAAGGGGACAATACCCGAGCCAAGGCTTCAAGGAATCGTCCAGCAATTGCCTACGCGAGCCGTGGCCCACTACTGCGTATGATAGTGGACGAAAATCGTAGCAGGCGAATACTAGTATTAATGATCCATGATATACCGGCATAACTGCCGCACAAGGTTGCAGGATTCCATGCTACTCTCTAATATGAGTACATGCTTTGTACTCCGTATAGTATGTTGTATTGGAAGAAAAGTCAGAATAACCTTGCGGATAAGGCAGTTTTTTAATTAAAAAAAATAACAGCTTGTCTTGAGGTACCCGTGCGCGCTGGATGGCTGAATCACCTTCCACGCCAGAAATCCAGCGGAGCATGCAAGGACCAGAGACATTTTCTGAGCCACCCAATGATCCAGTAATGCCACGCAAAAACAGATACGGTGACTATGAGACGTCCATGGATGTTCCTGCATATTGCCTAAATAGGAAATGAATTAAGCATCGTAAGCCTCAGTCGTCGAATTGGAGAAATGACAGCCGCCTTTTCCGAGGAGGCATTTCATGACGCACAAACCCATCAGTTTATAAAAGATGCCTAATGCAACAATGCAGCTATATAGCCACCCTGGTATGTATACGGAGTAAAAAAGAGCGAGCACGTAATGTCTGAGGTCCATCGCGTAGTAGCCACGTCTGTTTTCAGAAAGCAGAAAGTTTTTTTCTTTTATTTTTTGGCTGTAATTCCCTCGAGATCCTTCAGAGTTGTATAGTAGTAATAAATTGTCACTGGTAGGGAGAAATAATATAACAACAAGAAGGATTTTGAAAAATGGGGACCACTCTGCGGCGTAGCAAGAGCGCCATACCTTCAACTTTCAACACCATTGAACTGCATGAAGAGCATGAGATAGGAGTGGTGTCATATATCACTCTCTCACTCACTCACTCTTTCTTTTCTTTTTTCTTTCTTTTTCTTTTTCTGTTCTTGGGAAATATAATCACGGACAGAGTCCTAAATATGAAAGGTGCTGAATGGTTCTGTTACCAGCACTTCAGGAAGGGTAAAGCTTTTGCACAATAGGGTGGAAAAAAAAATAAAAATAAAAAATAAAAAAAACCAGGGAGAGATTCCCTCTGTAGTTAACAGTAGTACAGGGGTTAATGTTCAGTAGCAGATCACCAGGGTACCCCCGCTTTAACAAACACGTGTTGGTAAAACTTCCAAAGTATGGATGGATGAATAGATTGGCAAGAAGCATAAAATTTCCGCGGCTGATATTTGTGAACTCTTTCCTAAGGCTTATTATCTTGAAGGTACGGCTCGTTCCCGGGTGTACCTTCGCGGATCGGAAAAATCAGGGAAGTAATATAGCTCCATACAAGGATTACTTCAAAATACCCAGATGAAAAACCTATGGTTGGTCAACCGGGGGTTCGTATCTTGGGGGAACAAATCCTGAGAATCTTACAGGTTCTAGACTCTGTCAGATCCAGATCACCCTTGTTCTGCTGAATTTTTTAAACGCACACGATTTTGGCTTTCATTCAGCATAGTAGTAGTTAAGGGCTGTTGAGATAATGGCGGCCGAAAATACTCAGAAATGATAGAGTTGGTCCGCTACCGTTTGATTTTCTCAAAACCTTTCACTTTGAAGCCCCTCTGTCCCTTGGAAAACACAATAAATGGACAATTAAATTTTAAATGTTGTATGAAATCGGGCAAGGAAGCGTGAAAGGAGACTCCTTGGCAAGTCTTGAATATTTTCATTCCCTGGCATCTGTCCCAAGCAGTGATAATGGACATGGCATATTCGCAAGAAACCTAACACCGCTTGTTGCAGACTACAGAAAGCTGAGTATTAAATGCGTTAAGTGGACTGGACTTTCCAGCTGGAAATGCTGCCAAAAACAAAAAGGAATTGCGTTCAATTCAAGAGAGCTAGCTGGCCAGAAATTTTTGTGTTATAGCTAGTAACGAAATAATTTTGCGAGGGATGACTTCCCATTGTAGCGAAGGGGAGAAACCCTCCAGAACTGTAAATGAAATGGAACATGTATAGAAATAACTTTTTATCCGGTTGTGAAGGGTCAAACTCATATGAAGCCAAACTGAAAGACAAGAGGTCTCTCGTCTAAAAATATAGCAGCCGTTTTGTGGCAGCATGATATATTATTAGTACTCTGTACTACGGAGTACGCAGTATTGTACGCTGTACTCGTAAATTCATTTTTAAAACAAGGAGAAAAAAAGAAGAAAAAAGGGAGAGAGAAAAAGCAAAAATTATGGAGAAATTTGATCATCACATTACAAGCATAACGAGGGGAAGCTCGCTGCCCCGCTGAGGATTCTCACAAAATCAGTTAGTCGACAGCCAGGCGGGCGCTGTGGGGGCTTGATCGACGAACAGACACTAGTATTCACCAGTTTGAGAAACGGAGCGGGCGGCGATCGGATATTTTTAACGCCTGTCATTATGAGCTTTTCCCGAAGCTTTAATTATCGTAATCAATATTCGATGGATTGTGTGTCGTGAGAAATAGCTTTTTAATCAAGACTTCAACATCAACCAAGATATAGGTAAGTCAGGAAGGATCCCCAGACAATAATTGAACATGACAAACAATTCGGCCGAGACTGTACTCCGTACTGGGCTTCCCGATGCAGAAAACCTGAATATTTAGGTCGGTACTAATTGGCAAATAGTTAGCCGAGAGACTTCAACCCAGGCTTAAATACTAATTAGAGCCGTTCGAGAGGTCATGTCAACTCTACCCCGTACTGGAGATTGGATCAGGGCAAACTCAGACCAATCCAGGCATTGCACGAATTAGCAGTGATGAAGAATATCCATCAGAAAGAGACACAACGAAACAAAGAATTTTTTGAGGCCCAAGGATGTCACACTACATCTCTTACCTAAAAATAGAATCAAGAGACGTAACAAACCTCCTGTATCCATCTACAACGGAGGCAACTCCCATCGCCCTCTGGTAACCTAAGGATTTCTGTTGTAAAATTGCTTGGGAGTTTCAAATATGGATGTTGACATTCAGTTGAGAATTGAGGATGAGTTTTGTTGAACCGAGACCCTTAAAATTGGGGAGAATTCTCCTTTTAGTCTAGCGGTAAAAGTCTAACTTCATAAGACCTACGGAGTAAATATCTCAGGAATAATGCTCGGGGTTCAGCCGGCAGAATAAATACGATACCTCCTAATTTTTTTGAAGTACATCCATCTCTTTGAATCAGAATGGATAGAGGAATTTGTTAGAGGAATAATGTGGGATACATCGCTCCTCCAGGATAGTACCATTTGATGCTTATGAGAAAGCACACCTGCAAATCGCCTCAACCACGCAACCATCCATTTCACCGCTCTCTGAATTTGCGGCGCATTACGGACGATACCAGTAATAGAGCCAGCTGAGTGCTACTCCGCAATTTATTGTAGAAAAAGTGCATATTTTTACTGCGGTGCTACATAGTAGTACTAATGGTAAGCCGAATTCTGTCCAAGGCTCCCCCTTTTCATAGCCGACACTCGTGCTAGTAGTAATAACCTACTACTACTACTACTACTACTACTACTACTACCACCAATGAACGACGGATACCAGTAGGCAAGGGAGATGAAAGTTTCCAATTTGAGGTCTGCCGTCAAAGAAATTGCTCATCATGATCACAGTTAACCATTACGCTGACCTTAGGAATCTTTTGTGGGTGTTTCTGACCAATTAGCCTGCGGTTGACACAGCTTTCTGCCCTACAACCGACGTTTATCCAGTCATAGTACTACTGTGTAGTATTGAACTTGAAGTTATATGCCCTATCTAAGTACTATCCACCCCCATGATTGGGCATTCGAACTGTCCCTCCCTTGTCACTATTCAACCTCATGAAGCCTATCTTCACTTGGCACATCACTTTCTACAGTTTATATTTTATACCCAATTCAAACTCATCCTGGTTAGCGGCTAGGCCTCGCCAATCAACGAGGACTTGTACAGAGAGAGATCGCCACTAGGATCATGCCAATTCGTGACGGTTGTGCGCCAGTGCGCCACGTTTTCTGGTGGTAAACGAATAGAGCCAAAAGGACGTTGAAATCCGAAGCAAGATTGAAGGGCACCTTCGGCTGGATTGTACAATGTACGAGGAAGAAACTTTATATCGAAAGGCTCTGCAAAGAGATATTTGCGACTGCTCCAATAAGTACTACTAGTGGTAGTATAGCCAGAGCGCGGTACGTCGTGAGATCAATCTAACAGAGTACAGACCGGATTTTCTAGAGCGGACGACGTTGACCATTAACCGTTGTGGCCCTTTACTCTTTGTTGCTATTTTTGGTTGGCGCTAATGATGGTAGGACAGCTCGAAAAAAAGGGGAAATGACAAGGAAAGAGCTTTTATTTTATTTTCATCCCCTACGCTATGCCCCATTATTCCCTCTCCGTCACAACTCACCTCGAAACCCTCATGCTGTGTTTCTCCTACTACTTGTGAGTTTCGCAATTGTCATAACCTGCTCCGCTATTGTTTCTATAGCAGTTTATATAACCTATTAGCAGCAGGTGTGACCACTCGAACAAGAGCAATCGGTATAACCTTGGGACGGCGATTTTAGAGGCTTCGTTTCTGGAGACGTATCGTTCTGGCTAACAGTATTCAAAATTTTTATGGAATTGGCTCACCGATCATCTGTTTATATATCTTATTCCAGTGATAATTATTTACACGTTATTTTACACTGAGGAGTACATTATTAGAAGGCCAATATTAGAATGTTGATTGGATTTTTGGCTTGCTGGTGAGGTGCGCCTTCTAACACGGTTTCCCATTGAAGCTCTAAGTTTTTTATTCTGAGCTTAACAATTATTTAGCCGTAGGAATTCGGAACACTCCACTAAGACAAGTTGATACCAATGACCCTTGTTGGTTTGCTTGTTCGCCTCAACGGTAGGGCTCGATCAAAATTCAGCTCATCACCCTTGGTTGTTTTCCGCGATTTTCAGCGCTGACTCTATCATGATTGTCCCACGTTTGGCTGCTAAATTCTTAGTAGCTACAGTACGGAGTATCATGGCACATCAGTTTTCAGGAACCAAGCTCATTTCTTTGGTAGCATCCTGGCAAACCCTCATACAGGAAACACACACAGAACGATACTCCGCACAGAGCCAATTGTATGAAATATACTCCGTACGGAGTACGGACGATCATGGCTGGAGTCTTCTAAGAAACTAGAAAACTCGCTGCAACCCTTGCGCACCCCGGCTTCCACGAGCCTTCGAATATTACTACCCTGGCATTTATTATCATCCTCGTCGATACTCCTTGCTAGCGGCGCTAGCAATGTACCTCCCCTGTCATGGAAGACATGGTATCCATATTACATGCAGCTGCATAACACCGAAAAATAAAAAAAAAATAAAAAAAATAAAAAAAGTTGAGAACAATGAACATCAATCAATGGTGAGCCAACCAGAAAAAAAAATAAAAAAAAGAATTCTAGAGTACGGAGTAGACTGTAAAAAATTTGGCAACTCTGATAACAATGGCTAATTTGACAACGGGTATTTGCTAGCCCAATTCTTTTTCTGTTGGCTTTAAATATTTGCATATGATATCGAGGAAGGCCGGGTTATCTGGCTCTGGCTGTTCCCAGAGCTCCCCACAGCAAGGTTTCGTTATACCCCCTCCCCCCCAGTCACTCTTTCGCTATCGTCCTACTCACTTTTGATTGCTCCGTACCATTTGATTTATATATTCATGTATCCCGCTTTCTTTTTCTCTTTCTAGATTATTCATTTCAATTCCCAACTACTACTTTCTTTGTATCCAGTGCTTCTTCCACTGAGACTGTCGTTTCCATTGTTGGATGACCACATTCGGTTAAACCTTGTTTTCTATCTTTATCTGTCTTTATCGCTTTTTTGTCTATAGCATTGAACCATTAAAAAAAAAAAAAATTCTCTCGGGCGGTATTGTGTTTGCGTACATCTAGATCATTTTAGAAGCTGCTGGGAAGGGAACCCCGGCTCAGCTTTTAAAATGGTATTCGATAACATATATTTGCAGTTATTTAAGATATTATTGTCAGTGCCCCTCTCCCAGTTAACCCCAAATTGGAGTTCTTGGGCATTAGTATAACATTGAAGGTTGTTGCTGGAAATAGAGATTTAACTAATGGATATGATATAGTCTCTTTCGATATGTGCGTCTGGTTGTTAATTTAATTGCTGTTTGGACATTTCGGCCAATTCCTCCACCAGAAAACCCAACCTTGACTTCTCAAGATGCAACGATTATCATACCTACTCTACTAGGTTGTGGGGATGAATTGGAAGAAACAATTCGAAGCATTCTTATAAACGAGCCTTTCCAAATTATTCTCGTGACGATTGATTGCAACCGGGGGAACGCGGAGAGAATGCTCAAGGTTATGCCGGCATCAAAAACTCGAATCCGATTGCTTAGCATCCCAAAAGCAAACAAAAGACGCCAGATGGTGCGGGCTATTCCCGAGGTCCAAACTAAAATTACAGTTTTTGTTGACGACGATGTAAGCTGGCCACCGAAGGAGCTGCTATGGTTGCTAGCAGTTTTTGAAAAGGCTCCTATCTACGGAGGGGCAGCTACTTGCCAGCGGCTAAAGCGATCAGATTCACCTCTGTTCTCGATGCAACGCGTGTGGGACTTTTTAGGAGCGCTGTATCTAGAGCGAAGGAATTTTGATTGTGCCGCAACAACGCAGGTGGACGGAGGAATGCCCTGTCTCTCTGGACGAACTTCCGCTTACCGTACCAAAATCCTTCAGGACCGAGATTTCACTTACAATTTCACAAACGAGGAGTGGTGGTTTGGTAAATATGAATTGAATGCGGATGACGACAATTTCCTCTCGCGATGGATGGTCTCGCACGGCTGGGAGACATATTTCCAATACCACCCAGAAGTGGAAATTCAGACGACCCTCGAAAGCAATGCCAACTTCCTTAAGCAATGTGTGAGATGGTCGCGGAGTAACTGGCGGAGTAATCTCACAATCTTGATTCAGGAACAAGTTGTCTGGTAGTAAGTTTCCTCGCTCGCTTCCTTGCGTCCTCTCAAACTAGCGTTTGCTTCATCCTCCGCCCCTTGAACTTTTCCCCCAAGTTTAAAGTTCCAGCCATTCTCGCCTATTCTGCGGTTTGAGAGCTTTCAAAGTTGTCCTTTTCTTCCCTAAATTGAATTCAGCGACGAAATAATTAAAATCATTAAACTCGTTTTCGGGTCAATTTGGCCTCTTTTCAACAAGTTCAAGTTCTTTTAAGACTTTTTTCCTGTGGTTTCGTGTTTTGTTTTTCTTTGCTTTTTCTTTGTTTTGTCCATCACTGTGACGGAAGCTTGGGAAGGTTATTTTTACCGCAAACCTGCCCCGAGCACGTCGTCAGCCTCAAACTCTGTTTGGATCGGCCCTGGGTTATTGGGCAGTGGGTATAGAACAATACTAGATAGGGGTGTTGTAGGCATAAGGCGGTTGTTTGTTATCCATGTTCCAAGAAAACTCGAAACACTCATGTAACAACTAGCAGTAGGCTGCAATTAGATCCTTCAACATTGAATCTCGTTTTCGCTTGTCAAAGAAACACTTCTCTGTTGCAAACTACTCCGTACTAATAAAAACACTCCTTACCCGGCATCCAGGAACTGTTTGTCTGCTGACTAACTACCTACTATAGTCAGGAGAGAATCTGGATTTTCCCAAAATACTCTGTTGGCACTAGTCCCGGAGGATCTCTGGAGGCGGGCCGCTTTAACCCAGCTGCCTCACCCACGTGAAGGTGAGGTGGGTGAGGCTTGGGTGAGAGGGATGGATATTTACACCCGCTACCCGGCTATTTACACCCGGCCAAGAGCCGCTATTTTTAAATATTTAAGTTTAGCTCATACACAGTCATACATACAAAATAACTAGTGCCTCGATGTAGAAGAACTTCACAATGAAAATTAAGTAAATATTCATCATTATTTATCACTAAATCCTCTCTTCTCTTCTGTGTTTCTTGGCTGGATAGAACTGGCTTCTCTGATATCTCACCTCTAGCATCCTGCTCATCTGTCAAAACCTCTCAAAATGAGTGGCTAAGTTGCTGAGAGCAGATATTATAGCGGGATTTACAAAGGATCCTATTTTGATGTCCTGGAGATTGTAGAGGAGATGTGAGAGAGGCAGTGCACTTGTGTGTCTGTGCTGTGAGAGCTGCGGGGGCAGTGGAGAGTGGCATCTCATAATATAGAAGACAGAATCATTAATATGATGATATTTTGAGAATTTGACATTATGATCAAGACAGCATGACAAGAATGATATCTATGCAAGATTCTTCTTGACTTTGGGGTCTACTGCGTACATCAAGACACTAGGTATTTTGTATGTATGAGTGTGTATGAGCTAAACTTATTTAAAAATAGCGGCTCTTGGCCGGGTGTACGCAGTAAATAGCCGGGTAGCGGATGTAAATATCCATCCCCTTATCCTGGACAGCCATGACAGTCATCTTACGCCAGAGTTTGATCAAATCTGCAAGGATAATGCTATTATATGCCTCTGCATGCCACCTCATTCCTCCCATCTCTTGCAGCCACTAGATGTGGCTATTTTTGCTGTTTTAAAGCGTGCGTATGGGAGTTTGGTTGAGCCGCGAATGCGGCTTGGGATCAATGTTGTTCAAAAGGCAGACTTTCTAGTTGCCTATCCTGCAGCCCGGGCTGAAGCTTTCAAAGCTTCAAACATCCAGAGTGGCTTTAGAGCTACTGGAATAGCTCCTTTTGACCCTGATCAGGTTATTGAGCGCCTAGATATTCAGAATCTCGGCGGCGCTAGACCCCGAACTTACAGCTCTTGCCAGGATACATCCTGTCCAGGCTGTCTTTTTAAGACAAGCCCTGGGTGCTGCTGTAGCTAAGATTATTCAGGGTGATGCACAACCTCATACAAACAAACCCGACCCGACCGCGGACTCGGCACACTGCCTAAACACATACGCAAAAGTAGCAACGCAAGCTATTAACCTCTTGACTCGGGCAACTAGACAACCCCATAAAAGACAAGTCCAGCGAGCCTCCCGGCCGGCCAACCAGGGAGCTGAAGACAAGCGCGTGATGATTCGCCTGCCAGCTTCCCACCCTGCCCGCAAGCTAGATACACACGCAATCCGCGAGCGTATTCTGTCCCTGATACCAGACCCAACCTGGGTAACGGATGCCTGGCAATGTCAGTCAGGTGTCACTGTAACAGCACGTACTCCAGCAAAGGCTGCAGCAGTACTTGAGCACGCAGAAAATCTATGCACCTCCTTCGGGGCTAGCTGTGTGGAACGTCAGGAATCATGGACTACCTTTGTCATTGGACCAATAACGTAATCCACCCCCGAGCGGGACAACCCCCCGAGCGCAACACCAAAATCCCCGTACCTCAACTAGCTAGAATTTAAACTGAAATATCTACTCACACCAACCGCTAATTAAATTAAATTAAAATACATTGGAATTAGGACATCTTGTTCTCTTATGGCCTGGCAAATTGCAGTTACTGCAGCGTTGTGGCACTCCTGAGCGCGGTCGGGGCTCAGAGACTGTGGGTATGGGTGATTGAACAACAGACTGTTCAACAGGTTCAACAGGCTCAGCAGGTGGAATTAGAGCTTCATTCCTAGTTAGACCCCCTGTGCTTGGAAGCCTGCGGGTAGACCTCTTGCGTTCTGCTTTTCCTTCTCATTTTGGGTGAATATATCCTCATACTGCTTCTTCATAATCAGAGCGTTGACCATGCCATATTCACAGGCCTGCAGGCTGCTGAACCTGCCCCACTAGATTCCTGGTCTTATTTCCCTGTTCCTGCAGCTGGCGGGGATTGCTAGGCGTTTGTAGGATCCAGGATGATCCTGAGTTGCTGGATCGGCTGGGTGGCGGCATAGGGGTTTTTAGTTGTTGCAGTATCCGAGCACTGAGGCCAGGTCTGCAGAGATGGGGTCTCTTGCATGATCTAGCAACGTTCCCAGCTTGTATTTTTCCTGACCAGCCTGGGGAGTCTTCATTGAGTTACTCCCCAGGTTGGTCTCCTGGTCATCCTGTGTAGATGTGGAATTGGCAGTTTCAGGGGTTGTGGTGCGCGGTGAGGATGTCTCACTCTGGGTTGAGGGGGGAGGATCACCGAGATCATTGGAATTAGCTGACGCGCTAGGGTGGGCTCTCTTCTTAGAAAAAGACCGAAGAGAGGAAGAGGTAATTGCAATGTGCCTCTTTGGAGTACTCATCGCGGTGCCGTGTCTTTCACCACGAGAGTTGGGAGTGTTAGGTAATACAGCTCACTCCTAGCACGTGACTCCCTGACCTTATGTAGTTAGTGTTAGCAGGATGCCCTATAGTAGACCACGTGACCCGTCACCTATATCATGGATGAGAGAGCTGCGCCCGCTAGGTAGTGCAATCAACCACCTTCCACCTCCATCAGTTAGACTAGCTACCACAAGCCACTCTAACAGGGAGAGATGCGATTAGTCAGGGACTTGGCATGTAAGACGCCTGCGCAGCTCCCAGAGAGCAGCACCAAACACATTGTTTGGGCTTTCAAGTGTTCAGTGGCAGTTCTGCCTCTTGCACTTCCAGCCTGCTTGCTGTAGTCAGATCTCCTAACTTTATCCAACAAACATAGTAGAGAAGAGAATCTTGCCAGGAAAAATGTACGTTACATCGGGAACTTCGATTCTCTCCGGTAAGGAGCCGCCCTGGAGCTACCTGGAACCTTCAATTAACCGCCTGATTAAGCTCCTATTCAATGCACACCAGATATGCTACCGAACCGTCCAAATGAGGATTTCTGGCAGTCTTCTTTCTTCAAGAAATGGCCTCAACTCCCATCACCAGAAGACGTCCGTGCCCAGGCTCGTGCTCAATATCAAGCGGGATCCGCTCCAGACGGGCGAAAGACTTTTGGGGACACAGGCCCACAATGGAATCCACCACCCGCGTCGTTTGAATCGATGGGCTTGTTCGTCAAATGGGGCGCCAACATTATGATTGCCGAAGGTCAAACTCTCTATGCACTCCGTCACTTTTTGGAAAGGAGTGTGCCTGTCCCTGAGCTGTACGGTTGGCGCACCGATGGAGGTGAGGTTTTCCTTTACATGGAGTTGGTACGTGGGCAGACTTTGGAAAAAGTCTGGGATTCACTGAGCCCAGACGAGCGCACCAAAGTTTGTTTACAACTTCATACTTACATCTCCAACGTACGATGCCTCAGGCAGGATCCCCAGGACCCGTTTATAGGTAATGCCTGCTCTATACTAAACCTAATTTTAATATGTCCACTAAAACCCACTGTGTTTAGGCAACATCAGGCGGGAACAATTGTATGACAGGGCTATTGGTGAACAGTTCATGGCAGAAGCAGGGCCTTTCCGGTCCGTCAAGGATTTTCATGACTGGTTCATTTTCCTCTGCCGGCGCCCCATGGCAGACCCTTACTCTATTCCGATAGAGCCCTTCCGCGCCAACCTTCCTGATGATTGCGCAATAAGATTCACACACGGAGATCTTCATCTGAGCAATATCATGGTATCTCAGTCGGAGCCATCGCGTGTCGTTTCAATTTTTGATTGGGAGCAATCAGGCTGGATGCCAGAGTACTGGGAAGATCGGAAAGCTCACTACACTGCAGAATTCAAGGGCGAATGGGCGACAAAATATCTGCCCATGATACTGCATCAGTATGAGAGTACAGCTGAGGCATGGTGGTGGTATACATCATCAACAGGATGGTAGTTATCAGATCCAGTACCCAAAATCAATATCCTATTGTTAAGACATGCCCTATGAATTATACCCATTGTTTGTACTCTGTGCCTAGAATATCTGAAATGAGGGCAGAAAATATGCAATTCTACTAGCGTGAATATGTCATTCTGGACACATATGATCTGATATTATTAAACCAAGTGCACTAGCATCCTACTGTTCCAGCAGTACCCAGACATCTCTGGATGAGGCTGACTTTCTTTGGCATGGTGCTGATTCGGGTGGAAATGTAGAAACCACAGGAACCTTTTTGAGCACTGGGAAATACAGGTGGGTGTTGGGAAGAAACTGCACTTGAAATAGTATCTATCCATAACAACAAAGACAGAGTAGGGAGGATGAGCCAGAGGGGGAGGACAGCTCTCCCCAATTTGAGCAACCGGCCGCCAATGCATGGCCAATGCAGAAATATTCGAACCATCGCGTAAACTTGACGGAACATGATGATGCTTTCAGCAGGCGGGTGACTGGTGGGGAGGCCGGGTGATTGAGGCTGGTGAAGCAAACGGCCCGCATCCATTGTTAGTATTAGCAGCCTCGCAGCTAATTGTTCGCAGCTCACAGGGTCGCAACTGGGGTGAAACTATATATACTATCAAAATGTCAAGTCCTGTGGATAATGCGCGAGTGAAGAGAATATTTTTCTCCCTTTCTTTGTTGCCCCCGTCACGCCCAATCCGGGCCGGACGATGAATGAACCAAATGATGGATAATGGCCCCCCTATAATAAGTTTGATCATTTGTTTTAATAGATATTATTTATTATATATATATTTACGTGTGAAGGGGGTTCACTGGTTATTGAATTCCTTTAGTTCCCCGGATCAAACTCTCATCCCTGCATGTTTATTCCCTTTTTCTCACCCCTTTCCCTCCGCCCCATTTAATCGTGCAGAGTGTACTCCATTAGCTTTGAAAAACGCAAATGTGATGGGTAACGCGAGGTATATTGAGTGTAAAGAGGTAAACAATGAATGAAATTGTGAATCTGCTTTCGCATAAATGAATCCTATTTCTCCTCATCCAAATTTTTTTTATTTCATTAGATATTATATATTAATTACTATCAGCCTTCTGCTCTTCTCAGAAACCCTAAGGATAAGAAATCAACAAATATTGAATGGTCAGTGCAAAGATAGAAGATAACTTCCATTATAAACAGCCTCCTTGGTGCCATCGTCTTATTCAACATGGACTTGTTGGTCCTGTGTAAATGTCAACACAGGGTCAATCAAAGCCATATCAGTATCCCCACTGCCATTGTCAATGGTAGATATACAGCTATCAATGCCGTAATTCGCCGTCGTAAGTGCATCGTTATCATCATTATCCAGACACTGCTTCCCCTTGCCAACCACCAATTGTTCATCAGCGGGTAGATCCTGCGCATGGATATCATTACCGTTCCCAACGCCAGTGCTTGAACCAGTAGCATATCCATATCCATATCCATATTTCAGCGTATTCTCAAAGTCAAAATCAAAACTTTGCTCTCCTCCCTGCATAGCGCGCTGCATAAACAAAATCTGAATATCATTCTCCTCCAAATTATGCTTCGAGGCCATATGCAGCCACAAGTCATACTCTCGATGGAAGCGATGCGCACACTGCTCCAGCAGACAGGGGATGTGGCGGCCAGATTCCTCCACATAGCCTTCACCAGTCAACATGGCGAGATTCGAAGGAGTTGCTGACTGGCTTTGCTTAGTCTTTGTTGTATCTTTAGTTCGAGAACGAGAGCTGTTGAGGCCAAGGAGTTCCCTTCGCTCCGCTTTCACATTTTTCAACCCTAAATGTGCTGTGCGCACATGTTCTTCCAGCGCAAGTTTGCTGCCGTAGCGTTTCCTGCAGCCCTCTTCTTGCGCGTTCCAGCCTTCTATTTTTTTGGAATTCGACAGGTCCGTTTCACCGCAGATGAAACGCTTCTCACCCTCGTGAACGGTTTTTATATGAACGTTTAGATTGCCCCTTTTTGTGAAGTTGCGACCACAATTCGGGTAATGACACGGGTGGATTTTGCGCTCTTCAAGGGGGACGGTGCCGTGAGTGATTTCAAGATGGCGGCGGAGGTCTCGGCCAGATGAGCATTTCATGTTGCATTCTGGACAAGTAGGCGGGTGGACGGATTTCATGTGAGCTTGGAGCAAAGCATAGGTTTGAAAAACTGTGTGTTGATATGGATTGGCCATCCCGTTCGTTGTTGTCAGGGCTTTTTCGTCGTTTGTGATGGAGGTACATTCCGCACAGGCAAAACGTGCACCAGCGTGAATTCTATTCTCATGGGCACGCAGATGCCCTGCTGTATCAAATGCCTGTGTACATTGATGGCCAGTGACTGGATCAATATGGGGACAGGGAAATGGCTTCTTATTCAGGTGGACTGTCAAGATGTGCTTTTGGAGGGTAGAATGTTTGCGGAAGGTATCGCTGCAGGGGGGATACTCAGTACATCTGTACTTGTCCCTTCCTTCATGCGCAGCTAGATGCCTCCGTAGCCGTGATCCCGTCACAAATGACCTGCCGCATCCTTCTCTGTCACATACATAGTCTCGAATGGTGGTATGAGCGCTTTTCACATGATGGCTCAGGTGAGAAGCTCGTAAAAATGTTTTATCACAATCTTCATATGTGCAATTGAATATTCGCTCGTTGGTATGCGATCTTAGATGCTCCGTAAGCCGAGCGGGTCGGTTGAAAGCTTTGAAACATCCATCGTACGGGCAAAGGTGGGTTTTACGATCTGAAGGGTACCTCGAGGAGGCAGGAGAGGCGGGCGTGATAGGTGTGTCCTGCTGGTCGCCATGACTCAGACAGTAGGAAGATTGAGATTCGGAGTCTGATAAGTCTCCATTATCAACTACATCTCGCAGGAGTTGTCAGAGAATTGAGCTATTTGTAGCTACGCACAATGTGGGACGTACCAGAGCTCTCTGCTGGAGGTGATTTTTGCAGCCGTTTGGACTGTCGCTGGGTTTCTGAAGTGGCTTTTCGCTTCAGGGCCATGATTACCATCTATACCCAACGCCAGCTAAAAACCAAAAAGCATGGCAACGGATTGCATTGACATCTTTATCGTCAAGCTGCTGAAATATTCCCCTTCGTTGGTGTTGTGGGCGGAAATTGTTCGAAATCTTGGCATTAAAAACTTTAGCATTTAAGCGCCAACCGCCGTAAGCGAAGCAGTGCCAAGAGCAAACTTTTTTTTTCTTTCGCTCCTGACATCCTCAAGAGCGGCATCCACACAGACACTCTGGGACACAAGCACCCGCGCAGAGAGTCTGACTCCGTCTTGTCTGAAGAGAACCTTACTTACATTGACTATCTGTTTTGTCTTGGGTATTTATTCCTGCTTTCAGGCGCAATGTCAGACTACGGTGGAGGTGAACATGAAGAACATGATGATACTGGGTTAGTAACCTGATGCGCCTTCCGGCCGCCAACTATTTAGAAAGCTTGCAACACGCAGCAGAGATCACCTGAAGTTACTTCTTAAACTTCTAGAGATATGTAACTAATATTTTACATCCTACAGATTTGACTATGAGCCTCCTGAGTACGAATATATTGACAACGAGCCTGAAGACTATGTTGAACCGGAGCAGCATGGAGAGAACGGATATGCAATAGTCAATGGCGACGGTCAACCGGTGCAGAATGGCGAAGGGAATGGTGTTTCAGGCGATCCGAACGCCGGCGCATCGAAAGGAAAAGTCATGTTACAGCAACGGGAGAAAAAGGTCCCCAACGACCAGCGGACGACAACTCCCTACATGACCAAATACGAGCGCGCGCGGGTATTAGGCACCCGGGCGCTGCAAATCAGGTGAGTTTCGTAGAATATTACTATCGGAGCGAAAAGACTCGCTGCAGCTTACTAACGGCGGATTGCCAGCATGAACGCCCCGATCCTCGTTGACCTGGAGGGAGAAACAGATCCTCTACAGATTGCTCTAAAGGAGCTTGCTCAGAAAAAGATTCCCCTGATTGTCAGAAGATACCTCCCTGATGGATGGTAAGCTTAAGTCCAAATATCTATCTAGTCATGCAGCTCTATCTGACTTATGTGTAGGTATGAGGACTGGACCTGTGAAGAATTGCTTTAAACGCAGTTACTTTTTATCATTTCTGGTTTTTATTATACCTGTGTGGATTTTCATCTGTTTTTCTTTATTTTTTATCTTTAATACCGTGATGATTTTCGCATAGCGGGTGGCGTTTGGGTTCCCTTTGGATATCCGGTTTACCGTCCTGTAAACTGTTGTTAGCAGCAGGGAAGGGAACAAGTGACTATGAAAAACACAATGGCGAGTGAGGCTGGATGGTTCCTTTTTAACGTGGATATATAGATATTCCCTAGATTCATATAATTTTCTCTTCATTTCTTTCCTCTCATCCCTAATCAGCCAGCCTTGTTAAGGGGTCTGCCTCAACATTATTGTTTGTTCAATGTGGGGCGCAACAAAAATTACGTATTCGATATGCCTACGGAGTCTCCGTACTAGGAATCCAAATAAATATAATAAACAAAATGTGACCTGGCGCAAAGAGTTTCGTGGTCCAAAAACTACAATTACTATCAAACATTTGCATATAACCCTGTCCCTCTCCCTCCGCATCCAACAGTTTCCCCTGCATTTGCCGAAGCAGGTAATTAGCCCTAGCCCTATCTCATCTGGAAATCGCCAACTCCAACCATTGTATCCGTCTAATCCGTCTAATCCGTATATACTCGCGACAAGCCTCCCCCCACGATCGAAAAAGTTATTCGGCTTAATGGCTCTAGCCAAGCTCTGGCCCCTTAGCCTCGATATAAATATTTCCAACCGAGGACAATGCCGATTCTTTCGGCAGTAAAGGGTTAATGGCGAGGTGTTTTAGAACCAACCCACATGTCTTTAGCATCCAGCCCTTCATTCTGCTTAGCAACAAAAAGCAAACCCCGCAGTGTTTCCATGATGGGAATATTCATGACTGCAGAACTACAGAACTAAACTAGCTGGATACGGACTACAGAGACAAATAATCACTAAAATGGTGCAGAAAAGCAAATTCCACCTCCGGGAAATCTACCAGTACCCATGGACTAAATATTTCGAATAATATTTGGGCGCTGTTTTGCTCTGTTTCCTTCCGTCTCTGTGTTTATAAAGTATTCTTTTTGCTGTCATGAATACATATATTCCCTAGCAAGTTTCATTTCTTTTTATACCATATGTGAATTTCCTTCTTCCTCGTTGGCCCTATCTCGAATCCCGAGGTTTGAATACTCTTTATTGTTTAGTTGATGGTCATGGGGGAGCTGGTTTGTAACAAAATTGACCCTGACCCTCCATCGACATCTTCTTCGTCGTCCGGGGGTATCGTGGCGAAAGAAGACCCGCAAAAGAATGTGATATTGTCATTCGACAATAACGAGCTAAGTTATGATCGGGGCTGGAAAGCTTGGTCACAAGTGCTCGCGTCTTTCTTTCTCTTCTTTAACACCTGGTATGGATGATGGGATCTATTTCAATAGATCCCCCTCGAGGCTCCTTAAAGCCTATATATATCTTTGAAAGTCACAGTAACTAACTGTGAAAGCACCGGCAATACAGGGGAATTGTGATTGCATATGGCAGTTTTCAGACTTACTATGAACAACACCTACTTGTGGGCGAGTCACCGTCGACAATAGCATGGATCGGCTCAATACAGTCGTTCCTCCTGCTATTCGTTGGCGCCATCACGGGCCCTCTGTTTGACGCTGGCTATGCTCGAACTATGCTGATAGCCGGCTGGCTTCTCTATTCGTTCGGACTAATGATGACTAGCATCTCTACTAAACTCTGGCAGATTATGCTTTCACAAGCTTTGTGCGTTGGCCTGGGGCTTGGAGCCGTGTTTGTCCCCTGTGTAGCCATTATTCCGCAGTATTTCAAACGACGACGAGCACTAGCAAATGGAATTGCAGCTACTGGAACAGGCATTGGCGGCTTAGTTTACCCGATAATGTTCCGCCAGGTTCAATTGAAGCTCGGCTTTGCATGGGCGACCCGAGTGATAGGTTTTACCGCATGCGCCACAGGGTTGATATCACTGTCGTTGCTCCGTGTACGATTCAAACCACAGGAGAAACGTGCGCTGGTTCAGCTCTCAGCATTCAAGGAGCCAGTGTTCTCTCTCTTCTGCCTCTCGCAATTCATCGGTTTCACTGGCCTATACAACGTACTCGTCTATATACAACCCTACGTAATCGAAAATGGCATAATGAGCGAACACCTTGCCTTCTACCTGGTTGCCATTCTCAACGCTAGTTCCACCCTTGGGCGCATTTTGCCGAACTTCATCGCCGATTATACCGGTCCTCTAAATATCATCGCACCCATGAGCATCGCCTCTGGTGTCCTGGCCCTTGCGTGGATTGGAATACACAGTACTGCAGGGGTAATCGTCCTAGTAGTACTGTACGGGTTTACTGCGGCTGGGTTCGTCTCTTTGGCGCCTATTGCGTTCATGAACATAACTCCAGATATGCGAGACTTTGGCACCCGCTTGGGAATGTCGTTTGTCGTATGCTCACTGGGTTCGCTGATGGGGACACCTATTGGTGGCGCCATCGTTCACAGCACTGGAAGCTATGTAGGCGTGGCAGTGCTGGTGGGCATCTGCTTTCTCCTCTCCGCTGGGATCATAACAGCTGCTCGCTTCTTGCTGACTGGGCCGAAGCTTTTCGCTTGTGCGTGATGGCCTAATAAATACTGGTTTTTAGGGTTCAATGGGTTTGTTGGCGACGATATCATATCTAATGCGATTCTCGCAAATAACATTTCCTCTCCCCTTTTATTTATTTATTTATTACCTTTTTTTTTTTTTTTAATTGTTCTTGAGGGCATATATTATATGACGACAGAAGATCTGGGTCTGGACATTGAGAATATACATTCCCTCCGGTTGACTCTTAATAACGTCGCAGGCATTTAGAAGCCTATATACACATCTCTCACTGCTTGTTCTAAAGGTGCATTTTTCTTCTTGCTTATACGCATGCGTTACAGATGGTTTATCGCTGTGAATAGAACCCTTATCTTACTAACAACAGGTAATAATTTCACCTTCATTTCTCAGATATCACTATAAATATCAACATATCCATAGACAGGTAACCATCCAATGTAAGCCATCATTAATCCAGAAGAATGGAAATCTTATTCAATTCAGTCCCGCATTGACAAATGGTCGTAACTGCTTTAAAATGCTTTAAACTCCAGACGGGAAGATAAAAGGCCCCTCCTAATATATCAACCTCATTTCGCCTGAGGAAAAATATCGCAATGATAGACAACCACAACAACTCCGTTATGTAAAATGGATTAATATATATCATCCCGAATAAAAGGCGTAAAATATTAAGAATTATTGCGGCCCATCTTCCTGTTTCCTAGTAAACATCTTCCGGGTTGACCAAAAAATTCTCCCCGTTTTCACGTGTATGTTTAAGCTCTTTATCTCGACTGAGTGGTTTTCGCATATCGAACGCATCTTCTCCTTCCTCCGACATACCCGTAGGGTCATCGCTGTAATAATTTACCACGCGTCTGAAGACAGAATATCTGAGTAGGCACGCAAAAGGACATATGAAGTTAGCGCGAAGTTGTAACAACCAACGATGAAAGCGGCAAAAACGGGGGACAAGAAGTAAGTATACAACGTACCCCATGCCTTTATACATCCCCACCGCAATCGTATTGCCCGCTCGCACATATAAATCCACAAACCACGCATCATTTATATCAGACGCTCGTTCCAGGCTCTCGGTCAGCCGGCGCGCATGCCCCAGTCTGCGCCAAGCTGGTGCAATTGTCAATACTGTAATGTGGCCATGCCATGGTGTGTAGTGTTCCGAGTGTCTCATCGAGGAATGTTGCGCTTCAAGCTTGCCCATTACTATATTGAAGAAAGCGCAAACGAAAAAAGATTTGATTCAAAGTTGTCAGTTCATCTTGTTATGCACGCCAAGAATATCTAGAGTATTCCGCGGAATCGCCCATAGCCATTTTGCTTCCTTTCTTCTCTCTTCTCTCTTGTTAGAATATACGTACTGTAGCCTATTATTTGGCCATCCCGGTCTTCCACAACATTGAAGAGTGAGGGCCATTTCATTAGGTAGTTAAGGTAAAAATGGAGGTCGTAGTTTTCAGTCAGAGCATCGAGGTTGGTTAGGTTGAGGGAGAACAGGTCGGTTGGGGTCATGCGCCGGATGGTGGCCATGGTCGATTTGGAGCGTTATTCCGTGCTGGCTATATGTTTGAAGCTTTGCGCATATAATAATATTGAGCTGATGTTTGAAGCTGTGTGATATATTTAGCTGTAGTGCGACAACTTGATGCGGGCAGCAGACTCGGGTTTCTGAAACGCTCAGTCAACAGTGTAATTCTGGTGCTATTTATTATTGCCTAGGCCTAGATCACATTTCAAAGCTCCTCTCCGGTAACAAATAACCTTCTAATATCAATGATTATAGATTTGGTGATATTTACTATTTACTTCATCTTTCGAACTCTCGCAAGTTCCAAGGTTCGGTGATGAAATCACGGGACTAAATCCCAACTCGGCAAAACCAAAATATCCAAAATATCTATCTACCAAGACAACGTCAACGTTGGACAAATATTTAAAAGAACCCACCGGGGTATATTCCTGTCATTGCCCTCCATGTGTCACAGAAAACTGCTTTTTTGGATACACACGCCTTGACTTGAACCCCGCCGCTGGGGCAGTTGCCCCGTTGTTCATGTGTTGGCCATCGATATCAAACTAAACCCGACCTGTATATCCAGGGCCACCACGCCAGGCAAGTGGCCGGCCTGCATTGACTGACAGGGCACCCTAGGGAAAAAAACCACAAAATAAAAAGTTAGTATTATATAGACAGGAAAAAGTTGCGACCTTTTTCCTAAGTATATTTATACAAAAGAGCCATCATTTAATACTCCCACCTTGAATAGGTTGCAATTTCACTCCCTTTCACTACTAGCTACCACCAGGCATCCTCGTGTCTCACATCTCATCTTACCCTCCGCCGAAATGTCACCGTCGTCTCCTGTTTCTCCCCCTCGAAGACGCGGAAACCCGTCCCTCCTAAACCTTTCCTCTGTGTCTTCCAACGCTTATGCGCCGAACGGCTTCGGCCAAAGTCCTCTACAGTCACCATTAACTCCGAGATACTCCTCCGTTCCGCTTTCACCTATGAGTCCTCGTCGAGGCAACTCAGAGGTAATGGATAGATCTGCGAGATTTTCTGCGGAGTTTGCTGTCGAGGGGGAGTCAGGAGGAGGAGGACTGGGGAACCTAGCAGATGAATTAGCAGATGCTTGGGACGACGATGGAGAAGGTGAAGAAGGCGAAGAAGGCGAAGAAGACATGTCCGGGTTCCAGGAAGGAGATAATGACTTACAAATACATGAAGTGGAGGCGGGTGTCTCTACGGGGTCGACACATAATACTGAGAGCGATTCAGATGTGGAACGCGCGCGGGGCGGCGAGTCAAGCCGGAACAGTTTACAAATTCCGAAGCAGAGATCAAAAACGGGGAAGCATCAAAAACACCGCCGGCATGAACCTTCGTACGATGGTTCGGATTATGGTAACGACTCGGATTTCGAAGAGCCTGGTGACCTCACGCCAGGATTGGAAGCTCGGATGGCGGGAATTGAAAATCTTGTTCGATGGAGTACTGGAGACGATGGGCCTTCTGGAACAATTGTCGACCGAGTTATAGAAAGTTTGCGGGATCTTGGTGGCCAGAGCGGGATTGAAAATAGCGCTACTAGGTATGTAAACCATACATTTTTCCCTTCGTTTTTATCATGGAGTATTCGACGTTGTAATATGTTGTGAAGATATTTCGTTTGCTAACCAACTACTCAAGACTGATCACTGCACACGCATCTCTCACCTCGCATCTGGCCTCTCAAACACGCGCATTACAAACCCTCACTCACCCCCTCCTCTTCTCGCCCTTCCCCATTCTATCCTCCGAAGCCATAGACGACCTCATCCCCCTTATTGACGACATCCTACCAAATCTCCCGTTCCCCCTGCCACAATCCCCACATCCTCAACTACCTCAAACCTCCCATGATGATCCGCTCCTCTCTCTCCGAGCCCTCCTTTCCCAAACATCAGATCTCACCCACGCCCTTCGTGCTCTCAATGATACCATTCACGAATCACGCCAGCTTACCTCGGCGGCATCACGACGACTCAAGTCCGTGCGGGAACTAGTCGCCGATATGCGCCGGGAAGAAGAGGGGCGGGAGGAGGGGACAAGGTGGATTGAGAAAGGAGAGTGGGATCGGCGATTGCAGGAACGAGAGGCCGGACGGGTGTGCGGAGATGTGGTAAGTGGGTTTGAAGCTGTCTGCGGAGAATGGAGGGCCCGCCTCTTTGGGGCGGAAGTTGCTGCTGCATAGGGAGGGCATCTATATATTTTTCTTTCGCTCCCCCCCCTCTCCCTTTTTTTCCATTTTATTGTTATTTTACAGAAGAGCAGTGCTATAACATTTAGACGAAACGGAAGAGGATCTGTTGGCTTTGGTTTTATTTTCTTCTTTTTGGTTCTGTGCTGTCTCCTGTCTTCCACTCTTCCTGCAGACTCTCACCGCCTCCTTGGATTTAATTTCTGAACTTTCTAGAAGCATATTCCCCTAATGTTTCAATTATTCTTGCTCCCCCTTCCTCCTTTTTGCCCTTTATTTTCTTTTACTTCTTTTGTTTTTGTCTCGATCCCTATTCAGGCTCTCATTTTCCTCCATCCCGTCCATTGGCCACTTATATATACATACGCATTATGCCCTCTCCCAATAGTTACGCACATAGACAACACCCCCTCGTCTTTCTACAATCGGTTTACTAGAGTTTTATACGTTTCTATACCCTATTTCCTTATATACGCTCCTCTTCACCCGCTTTCAGCCAGCAACCCCCCCCCCCCCAATACCCTCAGAAATGTGTCAGGAAACCCTTTCGCAATAGAATGATATATGTAACTATAATTGCTGGAAAATGATCACTTCATATTATGATACATATCCAAAACAACAATGCTCCATGTAATATGTCAAGCTAGCGTAACTAACTTCCACTCTCGCCGCAGCTTAACCCAGTCGACGAGATAAACCCAGCCAAGCTCACGACGACGTGCAAAATCTCCATCCCAGGCGATCATCAGCACGTTCACAATTGGCACTTTGTCCAGGGGATTGCCATCAGCGTCAACATAGTTTTTTGGACCAAGGTCTTTACTAGAATATGGCATGATTCCTATGCCAGACAATGAGAGCGCAATGAATTCGAACTTGCTGTTGCTCACTGCAATGCCGCTGCCGGGCGCCTTCGCTTGTACGTGCTCTTCTCTGAGTTTCTCTGCATCCCCACAAAGCTCGCCGATGCGCTCTCCTAATGAGTTAATGATGTTGAAGGAGTATGAAGGCTTCAGCTGCAAGTTGAGAAACGCTGATTGGGACTTTATTGCTACGACTCCCCCCAGTTTTGGATTTATACCCTGCGAAACTGATTGTGGCGGTGGTAATTTGGTCGTTTCGATGGTCGACGGTATCGCATCCTGGCAGAAACTGCGATAATCCTTCCACCGCTTATTGAACTTTTCACGCACCGTCGAAAAGTTGTCGGTCTGCAGAGAAAGGGAAAACGTTAGGTTTCTTTCCTTTCCCATACACCCTTCCATACAAGCAACAGCCATATAAACCTGCCAGTCATCATCCGGACTTTTGGAGTCGGGGAGAACATTGAAGGCTTCGATGGTAGTCGCACCAGGACCAGATGGAAAAGGGGAAGGGCCGTTTATACTATACCACGGCGCTAAAGTTCCATAAAAGCTCGTTGCTTGATAGTGAACTTGATCCTCAGCTAGGCCCATTATTGATGACCATGACCATGTTGGTAAGATTGTCCCCTGCGTGGTTTCCAGGCGCATTATCGGATTTTTACCGATATTGGCATACCATAACAGAGCACGGTCAAAGTCGACTCGAGGCAACCCGTTTATCATCATCATCGTATCCGTTCCGCTATTCTTGTTAGAATATATCGACTTGGAAATGCCATACAAGGCTTCATATGCATCGGAACGATACGTGAGCTTTCGGGAAGTGTAGTGCCTGAGATGTCGTGCAAAGGATCGAAAAGGGGACTCATCATCGGAAATAGTCAGTCTGCTCGAGATAAGCTCATCTCGACTCCTTTCCCCATTAAACTGGTCTTCATGGCACATCGACCGTTCGCACTCGAAAAAAACCCTCGTATTAGTGAAATATAGCCGCCTTCTTGAAAGAACCGCTTCCTGGTATGTCCAACCACGCGTGACCCACAGAGTAAGAGGATCGTCCTCAATTTCCCTAACAATATTCGTAATTCGCAAACCAAACATGTCTTCACTATGCTGAACTATCTTTCTCCTCAGACGGCTAACTCCGGGGATCCCAAAGTCCATATTGTCACCGTAGGCGGCTATAAGTACTATCTGCGCCGAGGAAAAAATATTGTCCATTGCTTCGATCTGATTTTTTTTATCCCCCCCATCATCCTGAATAATACAAAGCCTGTCTACCCACAGATACCTCTGGCCCATTTGAAGGCAGACTGTAATTGCATCCTCTATGGTCTTAGGCATTGCTGACGTAGGGAGACCGCCATCTTTCTTCATCCCATCAATCGTTGTACGTGTTGCTGCAAGTAGGGATGACGGTTTTGCGCCCCATACATAGCTGAGCGCAACGAAGCAGCGGATATCACTTCGTTCAACCAGGCATCGCCTGATAACATCAATAACTCGGAAGCCTTTGGGTAGAGCAGATGCTCCAGTGGTGCCTACAGGGCGTTGGCACTCGCTGTGTTCATTATAACATTCATTTATTTTGTCCTCCAAACGGAGCCAGGATAATACTTCTCCCACCAGTGGGATAACGGGGCCGTCTAGATCTTAGTTAGCAAAACAATCCAAGTTAAAAAACATATTAGGTTATAATTGCCAGACTTACCTTTCTTGATCTGATCGATGTGAATATCACCAATCCAAACATTCGACACTCCACTTCCATCGGAATAACTGACATAAATATCTGCCAGAGGAACCCCTGGTCCCCCAGACTGTGAATCTTGATTCTGGGGCAGCCCAAGGTAGAGAACAATATCACTGTTTCCCGCCCCTTTCACTTCTGACAGCTGTTCCGAACTAAGTCCTACCGAAACCATGCGCGTTACAAAAGAGCAAAGCGAGCATTTCTTCGCCAAAACGTTATTCTTAGGGTTCTGTTTCGCCAGAAGGCCTTTACGTAGCGGAAACAAAAATCTCATACGAATATCAGGTTTGACACAATTTACGAGATGTCTCAATCGTAAATGCTCGCAAAAGTCACATATATTAGAATCCAGCGCTTCTCTCTTCCGGTAACTCGATGGGAGAGTGCACCCTGAGGAGCATGGCTGATGGAACAGCTCATAACGCTCATTTGAAGTCGGTGCAGAGTCGCTATGGGTGTAGTAGAATAATGAGGACGGACAGAGAACACACTGCTCATACATTAATTATGAAGTATAAAAGAGAATATACCCATTTATGCCTCGCAAAAACAAGCAAAGTAGTATTTAAAATGAGTTCAAGTGCAAGGCAGAGAATATTGAGGGCATGGAACGTATTCGTGTACAACTTAACATAATTAACTCTGCAGCCAATTAAGTGTTAGTTTCCTGTCTGATCATGACTGATCAATCTCAACCCCCCAGCAAGATTGAAAACTTGGACAAGGGGCTCATCTAAAAGAGGCGAAATTTTAAAAAACTAGTTGAATTACAATGTAGAGATATAATACCAATTAGACACTGATGCGTATGCTTCACGACATTGTTTAAAAAATGACGAGACATATACATGCCGCTGTGGCTAGAGAGATAGAGGGGGATAAAGTGCAACAGAATCAAATTCGAGGGTTTTCATATCCATGACAGAGCAGCGAGAAGGAAATAGATAGAAAAGAGTCAACCTAAAAACATCAAGAGGAAAGCAGCTTGGAACTAAAGAACTAAGGAACTAAAAGAAAAATGAGGCGAGGAAATTTTTCTGTTATCATTCAGTTTGTTACATGCTTTTTTAAAACAAAAACATGAGACACCAACATCTTCATCTCATCCCATCTTATCTCACCTCATCGCTATTTTCGTCTCGCAAGGGCGGCCTCGATTGGGTTTGGGCTCAATTTGGCAAATGGAAAAAAAAGTGAACCCTGGAGGGAAAAAAGCAAGGAAAAAAAAATTTAGACCGCAAAAACTAGACGAAATGAGAGAGAGAGATAGGAAAAGATACTAAAAATATTAAATCATCCGACTTCCCATGTCTCGCATATTAAAAAAGGGAAAAATTGTGGAAAAAAAAGACATGCGAAACGTTTCAAAATAAAAAAAATTGGTAAGAAGTTGAAAAATTTAGATTAGGAACTCCAGTTTCTCATCCTCTCACTTGTCGTATCATCGGCCTACCGCAGCAGCTCTACTGCTGCTGCCTAAACTTGGGTCTCCATGCCTGCGACGTTCCGCTGGCAGGCGGGTTGGAGCCCTCGCGGCTCTCAGGCGCAGGTGAAGAGCTAGTTGGTGCCGGGCTTCTGGAGAGTGACTTGGGGGGAGGCACAGCTTCCCGGCTAAACCGTGGAGGCATGCGTTCGCGGTCAGGAGCCCGTTCAGGTGCCCGCTCGGGCATGCGTTCCCCTGCACCATTGGCAGAGAGATCCCGGCCAGCGCCAGCGGCTCGTCGCTGTGGAGGGACGTATCCGCCAGTTGTCCGTGGGGGCGGGATGTCTTCCTTGGCAGCGGGAGCTGCTGCCTCAGTTGGGGGAGTGGAAGAACCGGTGGCAGCCTCAGCATCCTTTGCAGCCTGGCGTTCTCTCCAGGTAGGGCCGGTACGGCCAGCAAGGTTAAGTCTTGGGGCGGTGCGCTCAGTAGATTCAGTGCGCTCCATGCGAACGGGAAGAGTACCGGCTTTGCGAGCCTTGAGTTTGGCCTCGGCTTCTTCTTCTCGCTTCTTTTGAATTGCGGCTTTCTCATCGAGTATTCTAGTGGGTGTATTAGTAAAATGTGCGAATTCCAATAGTCCAATACGGTAGGAAACTCATACCTTCGTTCTTCCTCTCTGGCAGCTTTCTCAGCGGCAAGTTGGCGGCGCCGTTCCGCATCCCGAGCAGCCTTCTCTTGTTCCTCTTGTTCGATACGCTCCTGCTCCTCCCGCTGGCGTCTTTCTTCCTCCTCCCGTTCCATACGCTCACGTCGCACACGTTCCTGAACCTCCTTGATTCGCTGCTTTTTCTTATTCTCAAATTCCCTCTCTGCAGCTTTGCGATTTTTTTCAAATTCCACATGTCGCTTCTCCTGAATGTTCTTTCTGAAATCGTTGAAGTATGGTACCAGGCGGCTCAGACGATGCTTGAGGGCAACATCTTCCTTATGCTTCAGCTTAGCAGCAGCCAGGGTATCCGCTTTGTTCTTCTCGTAGACCTCAAGATCACGCTTTCTCTGTGCCTCGTAGTCTGCAGGCAGATGCTTGAGCTCTTCCCGGCGGTACGCTCGCTCCAGATGGTCAATGCGCTTGGCCGTTATTCGGACACGGTCGTTCAATTCATTCTTCTCCTTCTCGAGTTGAGCAAGCTTGATGTGTCGAAGGCTGTTACTGTCCAATTCGTCCAAGTTGATTTCGCTAACATCGATACCCTTGACACCGGTCTTAAGTTCCTCAAGTTGCTTCTTCAACTCTTGTTGTCGAATGCGGTCCTGCTCGTCTTTCATCCGTTTGCGCTCCCGCTCAAGGTGTTCATCGTGCAATCTACGTTTTTCAGCTTCTTGGAGTCGCTGTGTACGACGACGCTTCTCTGTTTCCTCCTCTTGCTGTTTCCTCTGTAGAGATTCCAATGCAGCTTCCTTCTTCTTCTCAATAACAACTCTACGAGCAAGAGTCTCTTCGTGTTCCTTCGCAGCACCAGCCTTGGCCTTGGCAAAGGCGATTTGCTTGGCCTGGATGCGAGCTTGGTTATACGATGGGTCGACATACATGCAGGTGAGGTGAAGAGTCTTTGCCAAACGAGTAAGTTGAGACCTGGCGATTTCAGCGGGCGTACTTTGGAGTCGCTGAACTGATCCCACTTCACTTTCAGCGGATCCGGCAGCGCTTCCAGGATGCATGGCCTTGGCAGAGGAGAAGATATCGGAATCAAATGTAAGGACCCCGGAGATATGATCAACACGAATAGCCAAGTCACCCTTCTTGCAGCCATTCATGATGAATTTCTCGATCATGGAAGGAGTAACCTGGAATGGTTCAGGGAACTGGGCGAGCTCATGAACGAATTTGACTTCAACAGATTCGTAGACCTGGGAGAGTTGTTGGAATAGCCTTGTTAGGATAACCTGCTGAAGGGGAAGCACATATTTTTCCATTTCCGGATCAGCGCCGATTTGAGTGAGAATGGGGGAGATCTTCTTGCAAATCGACAACGGGTGGAAGTCGACTTCCAAGATATTGTACAGATCCCGAATTTCAGGGCGGCAGCGAGAAAGTAAACCCTTGTTCAAAGCATCTTTAAAAAGACCAGCCCGAGTTGGCGCTTGAGGCATGCCAAGTAGATTGGTCAAACGGGTGTTTTTGTTCTTCCGGACTTCGTCAACGTCAACAAGCGCTCCACGAGAACGAGAAGTGCTAATAACCGGGATCGACAGTGCTGAAAGAAGAACGAATGAGGCAGTTTTGGTCATCTCAGCTTCAGAGACAACTGGGTTCTCCTTCTTTGGGCTTTGTCCTGCCGCGACAGCAGCGGCGGACTGGCGGAGGAGATTATAGTAACGGCTCCAAGCCGCTGCGTGGAAAAGGTAGTTTTCGCTGACCAAGAAAATCCGGGTGAGCTTCTCATAGTAATTGGCCATCATGATATTCTTGGCCGGTCGTTTGCTAAGGTTGAGAAGGGTGTGGATGTCTTCAACACTTCGGAAACCCTCTTGCCATAGTTCCAACTCAACAGCGACATTCAGTTGTTGGAAACGAGTATCTAGATGGCGTTGCAGTGTCTCTGGGTCACTCAAGTTGATGGCATGCATCTGGCTAGAGTACTTTGCCGCGTTCTGAACATGGTTGCGGAGAAGCTCGCAAAGACGGCGGAACTCAGTCTTACGAGTGTATTTCAAACAGAACTGGAAAGCTTGGAGAGCAGTGGTTTGATACATAACCTCGAGGCGTGCATTGTTCTTCAAGATTTCGAGGACAGTGCGATATGTCTCCCATAAGAACTTCAACCATGGCGTAACAATGGCTCGATCTGTTCTATCGCGAGATTGCTCACCAGAAACGGTTGCGAGAAGAATAGTCTCAGGTGTCTCGATGGCATCAAGGTCTTCAATGTTCGTCGACGGCGCAGCGGATTCGAGAGATGATTGGATTTCATCCGCCTTAGCCTGAGCTTCTGTAACTTTTTGCTCCGCGAGTTCAATAAACTTTTTCAAAACCATCTATATTCAACAAGTCACACACACAAAAGTTAGCCTCAGTATCCAAAAATTCTGTTGCCGTCATTTATCGATCCAATCAATCCCTTCCTCGATAATCTTATTTTTTCTTCTAATATGTTCTAACACCACCGGAAATGTAGCAAGGAGGAAGTAAAAGCCTACCTCGATAGTGCCAACATTGCTATTTTGCGCAATGTTCTTGTATTGATAAAGGCCATCTTTCGCAGATTTTCCTTTTCGTAGATCCACACATAGCTCGACGAAAAGGATCATAACCGGCTCGAGGCTTGAAATGGGACTGTTGCGGGATCGTTTGGAGGCGACTTGTTCATGGAGAACCGTCAGGGCAGCCTGTTGCTGGCCAACCGCAATGAGCTCCTCAGCTCGCTATCAACGCCCATAAGTGTTAGTTTCGCAAACCCAAAAATATGTATCAATCTCCAGATGGACAGATATCTTACCCTGAGGACATTCTCAGGCCGGATATGAGGTGGAGGCGGCATAATGGGCAACCTCCCCCTAAACACAGTAGCGACGGGTGGAAGAAGACGAAAAGCTCAAACCCGTCAGTTTGACAAGGGTCCTTCTACTTTTTTTTCGTGAGGGGGGATAGCGTCGTGGGTCTCGATGAAGCACGATCGTGCAGAATATATCGAGACGGTCAACGACGCGATGAAAAGTCCCTTGGGTACGGAGAGGAAAAAATTTGGGGATTCTTGCTGGTGATGGGGATTAGCCTCTTTGTGGTTGTGCGAACAGAGAACAGAAGGCGAAAAATTCCTGTGGGTTTGCGGCTCCACTTTCTTACATAAGCGCCGCTGTTAGGTCCAAAATCACGTGATATTCTATCAACCTTCCAACACCAGGCTACTAGTACTATGAAGTTGTCAGAAGGAGTGAAAGGGGATAATATTGGGCTTAAAAGAGGGAAGGGGAAAAAGGAGAATAAGGTTATATATTACTTGCTTACGGCAAACTTGCTTGCCGTGTATGTCAAACCTCCTGTGAAAATAAAAGGAGCGAGGAAAGAACCGCATTCAACTTGAACTTAAAGCTCAGGGGTTGAACGGCGAAAGCAACCACACTTCCATTCAAATTGAAGTTTGATAATAATCACCTTCCACCTGAGCAATCAGCCGTTGCAACTCATTGCGATATCAAATGGGGTATGCTACCAATTAATAACTTTTCGAAGTCATGCCGAAATGAAACCATGTTATTTTTGCTAGGGTGACCAACCCAATTTCTTTGAAACGAATTGCTTGACGGCGAAGGACCTGGCATGGGGAAGTAGGGAAAATTTCACAGACAAGGTGACGAAATATAGAACTACCAATGCCCTTCGGGTTTAACGAGAATTGCCATCTCCCTTCGCAACACACGAACCGTCAATCGATCAACCTTACCAGGTTTTGAAAACCAAAATGAAAATGAACGAAATAACTCATTCCACAGGAGCGCACGCTCTACAACAATGCCGTCGTTGAATTCTTTTGGCCCGATCTTCTGTATATATAATACTGTCAGATGTATCAAATACAGATTCTGCAACCTCTGTCGGCTCCACGCAAGGCTATTGCTGTTGGAAACTCAGAGTCTAGCAACAACCCTTCGTGCCCGCTCGATAAATTCTCAGTTGCTTAGATCGATATATTCTAACGCAGGCGATTGGCTGAGGGGAGGCCTGCACAATCAAGAAATGTTTCAATGATCGAGGATGTATGTACGGAAGAAATGCGGTTGGTGGAGAGAGAGGGGTAGAAATTAATCAGAGACGATCAAGAAATTCAGATCAATTTCAAGCGCCATCCGCGCAAGAAAATGCAATCGGAATCAAATTTGATTAAAATGGTAAGAAAAGAGCAGGAGGACAAAATCCAACAAACACTAACTCTGATGGAAATACCTCAAAATAGAACATATATCAACCCCTCTCGGGTGGAGAGATATTGTAGAGTAAGTCAAATCTGAAAGGGAAATATGAGAATGACGAAAGCTTCACTTGGCATATAAATAGCATGTTACGTGAATTAAAAGACACACTGGTGAAGTTTCGCAAGAGGCATCACCGCTTCACTGAATGAATTCATTTGCAAATTTACGAACGAGCGGGGATGGTAAAAATGTGCTTGCGTTTGAAGATGCGGTCAAGACTGCGAGGGGGAGCATTTTATGAAATCAGGTGACCCAAAATCATGGGGTTTTTGCCGGTTAAAGAGGTTAAAGATGAAGCTGTATTCCCAAAGTTGGAAGGAATCTAGTAGTAAAAGAAAATCATTACTGGAGTAACATTTAGTCCATATATGCACTGGAAAGAGACCGAAGAATAATAATAATAATAATAATGTGGTGTGGTTGCACCGTTTAATTTTATATCATCACCTATTGCTTGGAAACAAGCCAATATTTTATTGAAGGCCGGTAAAACCGCTCATAATATATACACACATCATAATGAAGAAGCAGATAAATATTATTCATTTGCTTTCACGATAATTATTGACGGTTACCGTAGCCCATATGACACGGGGAATGGGGTCTCTCTTTATTCCCTTCGAGCCTGATGGTCACGATACTCTAGTGCCCATGGAAATATTATGTGCCTGAATCTATAATCTGCTGGGTCAAAAATGTCTTGTATCAGTTAATCGCTCGCCTGTCCAGCAGGCTAACCGTCCCTTATTTTATTTTCATGGAATGGCACCAGAAAATCCATTCCCTGATAAATAACTTGAGGTGAAAGATTGGGCTAGCAGCTGGCTACCCTGTTCCAGAAACCTGCTCGAAACATAACGTACTGCGCTAAATCAATCTCCGTGGATATTTTCTTTGCCTGCACTAAATGTTGAGCAACAGGTGAAAAAAAGAGTAACCGGTAACCAATAATAGATATGGCTGATAGAAAAAGGAATTATGAATTATAATACCGCTACGATTGGCAGCGAAAGGAGGATCCATACAGAGTACGGATATTGCGCAGGAGGCATTTGGCCTGGAGCTAAATCGGAAAGAGGAGGGGAGGGGGGGAGGGTTGTTGAATTGGAGCGAGAAGCGAGAGGTTGTACTTCGTATGGTCCAGCATCTTCAATATTCATTGCCTTTGCTCTTGCGCTCTTATGCGGAGTAGGCAGTGCGCAGTAGAAAACTTTGTCATTTCCGGGATTCCTTGGTCAAATGCCGCGATGAAGAAACCCCTGGATAATTATGGGGGAAAACGCCCCCTAATATTATGGAGGAAAGTACGGAGTACTCCGTACTGCGTAGAGGTAGATTATCCACAATCTTACTCCGTACTTCCGTACATAATGTTGCGGACGGAAAACAGACGAACGTACGGACATGCCCTTATTCAATTCGAAGGCTATGACTACTCCGTACTGTGAACAACTACGACGACGATGCCGTATGCTTGTTCCGACTTGCTCCCCTTCGTCGTCTTGTTCGTCTTGAGCCCTCCCAAGCCCTTGTTTCAACATTAGATTAGCTTTAAACCTTTACGGACGTAGAACAGAGAGGAAAATAACGAAACGGTACCATCGCGTAATCGTTTGGCCAATTAGGCTAGCTGTCAGAGTCCAAATGAAATGGAGCTGGAAGTTTAAATATTATCCCAAGGCTCTCAGTGGTGCGTGATGTGCGGACTGTTGTACTGTCACTGCAAGAAATAGGTACGGAGTGACCTTTCTCTGGCTCCACCACGCTAGGGCCTGTTTGATGATTAAAAATACCACAATAACAGCCCATCCGCCGCCAATACGGCTCTATAACCGCTAATACCCGCTAACTCCACGCCAAATACTAGCTGTTCCGCCTGTTCTGCCCCCTTTTGTGTACCGGCCGTACAGTACCCCGGGGGGGGGCCACTGCTTAGGTATCCTATCACGTCCGTTTCTGTGTGGTGTTCGCTTCTCCCTCCTGTTAGCAACTATCACCGGTTACCACCACCATCACCATCACCGCCATCACCTACCACTTAACCTACCACTTAACCTATCCTCTCCATCATATCACCACCCGCATCGTCATTGCCTGTCCATATTCTGTCTCCCGCGTCGGCCATTTGACCCTTCATTGAGAGTATCAACAACTGCTGTCGTCATTCGAGGCGGCGTTCGCCCTTTTCTCCTTTACCTTCTGTGCGCTGTGCTGTTTCGCTCCTGGACGCCGTTCTCCCGACAGCCTCCAGCTCGGCTGCGAAGGACTCATTTTCTCGAGCTTCCCCGACCGCTCTTCTTTTCAGACTCCAGCCCGTCGCACAATACCTCTTCCAAGGGCAACCTGGGCAATCACCTGCACCATGCCCGCTGCATACGAACTTCGATCTGGAGGAGATGTGAAGAACAAGAAGCAGAACATGGCCGAATTGAAACTCCGACGTTTAAACGAGCTCAACATAAGGTTGAAGGAAGACCTAGAACGACCACGGGTTAAAATATCTGAGGCTGCCATGTCGTGAGTGTTTCTCCAGGCCCTTGGAAATTCCCATTAGTCTGGCCAATGCCAGCAATTGCCAGCATTTGGGCCTTGATATACTATGGATATTTTGTGATATGGAAGGACGCGATGACTGACTATTAAATCCTCCCTCTCTTTTTTTCGCCATTATTTACAGGCTCATTAACTACTGCAATAATACGAGAGATTTTATGGTTCCTTCTGTGTGGGGTCAGGTAAATGGCTTCCCATCCACCCTTTATTGTCAACTGTGGTTGAAAACTGGCCAACTACAAACATTCACTAATACCGAGATCAATTATTATTATTTTTTCGCTTTTTAAAAAGATTGACAAACGCGAAGATCCTTATACGCCCCAACAATCAGGTGGTTGCTGCATGATCATGTAAAATGGGTGGATTGATATCATTCCAACCACCATTTGGCTGTCATCCAGACCAAATTCCGTTAATTTATACCCGAATATCCTTCGAATATTCAATTCCTCTCCAGTATCTCGTAAGTCTCCC